>JAYMSP010007400.1:0-10018 GCA_036897095.1 Plantago elongata
GTAGAGACACATTTCGTCCATGATATTTATTAATGAAATGAATTGAGATATATATATATATATATATATTTATTTATTTATTTATTTATTTATTTATTTATTTGGATTAACAACATCGATGATTTTTTAGATAATTTAATTAGAGATCATCCCACATGAAACTTATTCATTAATATCATAAGTATCATGAGAGACGGTCTATATATAGAGACGATTAATGTTATCAACAAAACAATCTATATATTAATTTAAACGATTAAGGTGTTAATGAAACAACTCTTGTTGTAATGTTAAAAGTATATAATGTTAAAAACATGTGTATTTTGACTTTTGATTAATAGTGTTGATGATTTTTTAAGAATATAGATTCGTGTCTAGATAAATTATCTAGAGATCTATTAGGAGACTTGGTCCATTAATATAGAAATATTATTATAATATTTAGAAAATATACTCCACCAATCACTGTATTTTTCATACTTTTTTATTTTTATTATTGGTCGAAGAAAAACGTTCACTCAGACGATTCAATCCATATCAAAACTAGTCAACTTGCATTGTGAACCACTATAGTACTTTGTATATTACGTAGTAGCATCTTTGTGAAATACACTATATTTAATTTTTTTTCCTAAATAAAGAAATGCATTAAGTTTTGAACTCATTATCGCTTCTCAAAATTGAAATACAGAGATTGGGGTTAAGTCAAAGCTTCCCTTCATCCCACAGTCATATTGTGTTCTAACTAGGTGATCGGCACATCAATTTTTCTTTCTATCTATTTTCGTGACACTGATATCCCACGGATTATGTTGTAAAAGTTTGCACTCATTGACCAGTCTAGTCAACTCGTCTGGTTGTTCTTCCTTCTCCATGATCCAGTCATGGATAGGTTCCGAGTCCATCTCAACATGAAGTTTGGTGTGTGTTGTTCACAAGAAAGTGTTAGGCCTTTTAGTAGGCTTCTCAATTTGGCTTCATTCACTGTAGGTTGTCGAACCGGGGCAGCAAAACCCCAAATCCAGTCACCCCGTTCATCACGCAAGATACATCCTAATGATCCAACATTGGATTCAGGCTGCACACTGCCATCGACGTTTAATTTCCTCCATGAGATCCTTCGTTTAGCCCACTTCTGATCATTAATACACTCGGAGTGAGGGTCAATCTTGAGCTGAAAGTCACATCCCAATTGCTTAATCTGAAAGAGTAGTCGATTTTTGGTCTCCGCTTTGACAGTAAATATTAGTGAGTTAGAGACATCCATAGTGACCAAATTGTGGCTGGAAATATTGCTAACCAGTAGGCATCCGATTTCAGGCTAATCGTGAAGTTGTTTTGCAAGTTAAATCGCATACAATCTTCATCAGGAATTGCATCGAATCTCCGAAGCTCCGCATCCGGAAGCACAACTGTCCATATGTTTCTGGTAGTAGAGCAGTGGCGAAGAATGATTTGCTGCCAGGAACATATAGGAAGCACGGGGACGGATACGGTGACGATACGTCGAGACGGCAAAATCCAAAAAAGTAGGGGACGGGGACGTTTAATATTTTATATATTTTTATATTTGATATATTTAGGATACGAGGATACATGTACGGTTCTCATCCTTTCAATACTACATATGGAAGCCCAAATACTAGAGTAAATAACTACACATCTAAAAGTCCAAAAGCCCAAATCAAAATAAAACCCTAATAAAACACCAAAACTAAAACCTGGTTGTCATCTTCCTTGCTTCATCATTGCCCCAAAACTCCTACCCTACAGACAACTCCTCTAGATCTCGCTCCAAATCACCATACACGAAGATCCAAACTCGATTATCGGAAGAAGCAATAACCTATGTAGGTTTCCGTTCATTATATCTTCAATTTTCTTATTTTTTGTATTTTGGGGGTGTTTTTTCCTCGGGCGAATTATGAAGAATTAGACCTAAAAGAAACGTCCCAACACTCGAATCCGGCTCTAGGGACGTCTCCGCGTCCCCGGAAACGTACCGAGCGGGGACTCCAGGCTGGAGCACGTCCCCGTGCTTCATAGGGCCAAAGAATGTGAAGAACCGATTTCTTCTTCTGATCCACATTGAGGGCATGATGGATCAGTGGTCATGTGTCTGGAGAATCGTAAACTATTCGTGAGAAGTCTACCTCGACAAGCTAACCAAAGGAAGTGTTTATTTTTGTTCGTGAGCTTGCTCTTCCAATCAAAATTCCAATCATTTCTCCACTGGGCTATGGGATATTCTCTTTCGCATATGATACGTGGACTGGCAAGAAAAGCTTTCACTCAAGAGAATGCAACCTAGTTCGGTTGATAGCATAATACGGGCTGCAACTAGTTTATCCTGCAGAGTTTGCGGAACATAGGTGTGTAAACTAGAGAAATCCTAGCTTTCATCATGACTCAACACTTGACTCAAAGTAATATTACGGCCCTTTTATCCAAGAAATTAAGTTCCAAATACATGCCCTTATTCGTAAACCAATTACCCACCCAAAATCGACCCCGTGGTCCATTGCCAATTTTCCACTGGAAACTCGACTGGATGTGATCTGCCACTATGAGTACTCCTTTCCGTAGGGGGCTATCGCCAGGCCGTGGTGCCAAATGTAATACACTTTGGCCTTTCAAGTATTTAGCTTCAATTAATTCTAGCCATATCGACCTTTCCTACTTTAATATCTTCCAAACAATCTTTGCTAGCATTGCTTCGTTGTTCAAACGAGCCTCGCGAATACCTAATCCTCAATTTGATTTGGGTTGTACTACTTGGCTCCATCCAACAAGAAGAGTCTTACGTTGCCCAATATCGTTCGACCACAAGAAGTCCATGTTTAGTTTATCGAGTCACAAATATGTTATGGGAGACAACTTCCTTGCATATCGTAAATTGGTAATACCGATGTAACAAATTGTATAAGAGTGGCTCTACCAACGTGGGGAGGAACTGTTTCTTCCAACCCGCATACTTAGCCATTACTTTGTCAACAAGTCATCCAGATTCCGCTCTAGAAACCCTGCCATGTCAAAGAAAGACACCCAGATACTTTCCTAAATTGAAAGTCTGACTAATTAAACCCCAGAATATTGGTGATGGTTTCCTTGACACTCATTCCATGTTGTTTAGAGAAGTATATTGTTGATTTTGCCAAGTTCAAATTAAGGCTGAAACCCCGTATAGAACTCATCAATTACTCTCTTGATCACCCTCGCATTAGCCGAAGTCACCATACTCATTAGAATCAGATCATCAGCTAAAAGGACAAGGGAGAATGTCGGACCATTCCAACACAGTTTGATGGATATCCCACTGTTTGGTATCCACCATTCATTTATCATATAAGATAATTTCTCGATGCAAAGAACGAATAAGTACGGTGAGAGTGATCACCTTGCCTTAAACCACTAGTATGTGTGATAGGATCTAGAGGTTCCCCGTTCCAAAGAATTCGTGATTTAGCACTTCGAACATAAAACATGATGATTCGCACTACATTCTTCGTGAAGTTAAATGCGTGTAATGTGTCTTCAACAAAATCCCTGTTGGTACAGTCGTATGATTTCTCAAGATCCAGCTTCATGAACGTGCATACTATCTTGTTCTTTTACTTAGCCCGCAGAGAGTGTAAAATATCTTGCATTACGAGGATGTTGTCTTGGGTGCTACGACCCTCGATGAAACTAGATTGGCATAAGGATATGAGTTTCGGCATCAGGAGTGTATCGTAATACAATAGTAACGAATTTGTTGTGGACATTACATTAGGTCAGAATTAAGAGATCAAACTGGGGTTCGAAACCTTGGGAATTATTACAAATTATTATAACTTTCAAAACTTCTTTGCACTTTAGTAATGAATTATATAAAATACTATAAATTGATTATAAAATTTCTATTAATTAGTGATGTTATTGATTTCATGAATATTAAAAATTAAATATAACATTATTGATAAAGTCAATCCCTTATTTATAAAAAATTAATTTAAAATACGCGACTAACACGTTCACGGAGACAATTTTCACCTCATACTAAAGTTCCACTTGAATAGGCTTCCAAAAGAAGTTTTAACTGGCAACGAGTGCCGGGATTATTGGAAATGTAAATGATTAGATTGCACTAAACTTCTCAGGTTTAAACTTGTAGATGAGATGAAATTATTCCATATGCATATGAATCACATTGTTCAGGGAATTTCACTTTCAACATCGACACTACAAAAAAATGTATTTCTTGTTGTGGAAATATTCACCACAATAGATACACATTTCGTCGCAAGAGCTTTTTGTGACAAAAAATCGTCACTTAGATTTGTTAGTCAAAACGCGTCATCATAGGTTGCTAGAGACAAAATTAAGATTTTGTAACAAAAATGTATACCTTCTTGCCGCAAAATATTTTCGCCCTAATAAAAATAACCTACAATGATATATTGTTCACATAAATAATGCATTTTTGTGACGAAAATAATCGTCCAATATGTACACATGTTGCCGCAAGAGCTTGTTGTGACAAATAATTCCTCACTGACAATTGTAAGCTAAAACCGCATCCGTAGGTTTTTGGAGATTAATGAGATACTCCTTGCAATAAGGCATAACTTCTTGTGGCAAATTATTTTCGTCTAAAAGACATAATGTTAATAATATATGTTTAGTTTTTTTATCAATCATCATATGAATTATCTTAGTATAGAAATGTACATATTTAGTACTCTTAATTCACTTGAACATTATAAAAGACGAAATGCACTAAGTATGATTTTTATTATTTCGAAGAAGATCAAGTGGAAGCATCCTAATAATGAAATTTTATTAATGACTCAAGGTTTTCGAAGACTAAAGGAGAAAAGCCTTTTAGATATTTGTGTTTGGAAATCATATTGTAAATACATTTTGACAATGTATCAGTTTATGATTTGAAGATCGCACAAGATTTATGAATTTTATTCATTATATATCAGTGAATTGAATTTGAAATGTGACTAACAGACACTATTTAAACGGCATCAGGGCATTGACATTACAGAAAATCAGTTTTTGGCACGCATCAAAACTGATCTACTTCCATGATCTATCACAATGCTAATTGTGCATTTGCATTACACTCTGGAGGAAGAACAGGATGCCTAGGAGTGTCTGTGCAGTAATCATATACCATGTACTTTTGTCTCACTTGCTCCAACTCCTTCTGCTTCCTTTTACCCAATTTTCTGTATTTTTCCTCGTTCCACCAGTATTTAGAGGAATAGCAAGCTTGAAAATTATTGGTGTTCTCCCTTATGGGACAACCGCCTATGCTAAAATCTTGAAAGTCTGCCAGGAATGGCGAATAAGCCCAGTTTATCTTCTCCATTCCCCCACCTGTCGCCCAATCCCCGTTCCATAAGCTCCCTGTTATTCGCATCGGCTCCGCTGGGTACCCGACTCCAAGGTTTGTGCAGTTCTTGAATACTCTGATTGGTGTGTTGTCCACATAAAACCTGCATTCAATGCTCGGACTCATTATACTATGTACGTGCCGGAACATAAACTTTTAGGAATCAATTACTCCCTCTCCCCCATGCTAAGTTCCCTTCTCATTTCAGAAAGGAAAACGGAAAGTACTCACACTATTTGGTATTTGTTCCACATAATTTTGTAAGTGTGAAAGTCTGCAGATGGATCAAACCATAGATGAATCCTTTGTTCCCTATTCCCCTGACCGTTGGCAAAAACGTTGGTCTGTAATATGATAGGTTTTCCTTCTCTATTGCCAAGGAATTCAAAATCTAGTTCGTTGTGCAGAGTCCCCGTGCTCGTAGTCAGCTGTGAATCGATCATGTTATTAATAGAAAGATTACTAATAATTTACTTGTGCATCACTAAACATGTGACGATCATGTTGTGTAATGCGTGCATACATACATAATAAGCAGTAACAACTCCAGCAGAATCCCTGCCAGGTATCTTAATCCTCATGTGAAAGAAACCCGAACCATAGCTTAGCCTCGATCCAAAACCAGCCCCTATACATAGATGAAATGCACATGAGTGTTAGACTACGTACAAATTAACTGGAATCGAAACTCAATTCAAAATGAGAAAACCCGATTCCAGTTTGTAACCAAACACGACTATTAAGGTAGGTAGCGGACCGGATGATTGATCCATGGAAAGCTGAAGTTGTGTTCGTTGGTTGGTAAAGAAAGCATGATGATCAGCCCATGTAATGTGATAGTTGACATCAAAGGCGATATCTTTGGTACTTCTTCCATTAGTCACTGCTGCTCCATATAGTAAGACAAGTGCAGCCATTAAGATCATGACTACTTGATAATGACCAAATTTCATTATAATACCAAGGAAGATAAATAAATTTGGTGTTAATTTCTACTTACAAGAATTAAGTAGTTAACTAGTTATATATAAGCAGCAACGTTTATTAATTTAATAGATGAAAGATAGGCATAAAAAAGGGTGGCATTCAGGGATTATTGGCTAGTAATTAACAACTCCATGCTGTTTACCCATAACTAACTGTGTATCCACATCACTTCTTTTCCAAACATGATCTTCCTATTCTTTTGCTGGTCACCAACTTTTTTGCAAATTAAATCCATCAACTACTTCTTATTCGAGCTAACTTTTGGTCACTTAAGTTGTATATTTATTTATTAATATTAGTTACACGTAACGGGACAGTTTGACCAAATTAATAAAAATTAGCATGAATTATTCGATTTTCCGTCAAGTCTGTAACAACTCGACTACTAATCGATCGAGTCTTGTCCTGCGCACTTTATCCTCACTTGTGTACGAATCGAGAGATTTCTGAGTTGGTCATCCATACTAGAATTATTCAAAAGCAAAAACACTTAACTCTGAGTTCTCGCAGATGAACTTTCAAAAAAAATGATTCACCTTGTTGATATGAATAACATTTTTCAACCTCTTTGAACTTGACTTAAAATTCTGGGGCGTTACAAAGTTGGCGCATGAACTGCGCTCAAATACAATATTAATAAATTTTAATTAAAAAATTATTAATATTTTGTTAACATAATATGTTTTATTTAAATAATTCAATTTTCATTGATTGTTAGTTTTTTTAATAAAATTAGTCGCTTTTCTATTGAAGATAAGTTAGTTTTTCAATTAAAATTTAATAATATTAATATATTTTTTAATGTTAGTTGATCTTTATTGAGATTAATTAAAATATAATAATATTAATAATTTTTTTAATGTTAGTCGATTTTCATTGAGAGGAATTAACTTTTCTAGTATTATATATATTAATAATTAATAATTTTTAAATAATTAATTAAAATTTTATGTTAATAATTTATAATCTATAAATATTTTATACTAATATTAATAATTTTATATTAATATTAATTTATGATGAATTAAATTTTTTATTAGTATTAATTTATTACTTCCTCCATTCCGCCCTAAGATTCTGAAACACTTTTTAGGTTCAAAAAATAAGACAAGAGTATTTTTGTTTATAACTGAATGGCATGAGATGTAATTTTGAGCTATTGTTTGAATATTCTAATATTAAAGTTGGACTAAAAATGGATACAAATGGAAATAAAAAGATTTAATCGGGACAACAAAAATGATAAAGTAAGAAACTTAGGACGGGACGGAGGAACTAATATTTTATTAATATCAATATTTTTTTAATATTAGTTGATTGTCCATTGATCACGAATTAATTTTTAATTAAAACTCATTACTATTTTGTTAAGAACATACGTCCGACTTGACGGAAAATCGACTAACTCATTCTAATTCTATTTCGGTCAAAGTTAACGGTTTCATTAAGTTTGACTAATGGAGTATCGAAATTAGAAGAATATACACTGAAGGTACCAAAATCGACACTTACAACTTAAGGTACCAAAAAGATAAGTGACAACTTAATTTTGATTTTTTTTTCCCTTTCTAATCTCTAATTACTACTCCCTCTGGTCTTTTATAAGCTTCCCAACTATCCTTATTTTAAGTACCATTACAAACTTCTTAAACGGACAAAGGGAGTGTTCTATTTTAAATTTTATGACTTGTTGTAATAACATGATTGTGATGTTTCATATGGTGATCATGATGATCGGGTTTTATTTCTGTAAAGATTATGTCTCTTGAGATTATTTGTAAATTATTAAACTTTTGACAATTTTTATAATTTTTCAAAAAGTGGTAAGCGTTTAATAAAATATGTCTTGCATATAACAAACCCAAAACTAAATTATTTTGTTGTCAATTATATTTTCACACTTTAGGTGTCATATTTAAAATTTGTTATTCAATACTTTTCTTTTAAAAACAGTAACATTTTACAAAATATATCATTTTTTATGAAAATTACTTTTTTTTTCCCTAAAAACTCAATTTCTCAAGATATTAATTATTTAAACAAGATGTTACACGATATTAATATAATGATAAAGATAGAGAAAATAAAATTGATGAAATGTCTCAATATGAGAAGTTATTACCCATTTATTATTTAGCAATGTCGACTTTGTGGCATTGACACACCCCGTCTTCACAATGTTTTGTTCTCTTGAATTCACTTGATTTGAGCTGCTACATACTATACCACCCCATTAATTTGATTTATTTATATAGGTAAAAATGATAGCTACCTTGACATATTACTTATTAATTGCTCACTGATTGTCAATATCACATTATGGAAATTTAATAACTTTCATTTACTATATTTATTATTCGGAATATTTTGAAATCTTGATTTCAAAAAGAAAAGGAATTAAAAAAACTTCATGAGAATTCAAAAAAAACTTCACTGAACTAGCTAATTTTGCTAACTTATCAACTACTGAATTCAAAAATCTATTAATCCAACAAAATCGATATCCCGCGGCATGTGTAGTAGCTTCTTCTTCGACGAGAGTTTATAATTCTGGAGGTACTTGAAGCTCTCCTTTGACCATCTTCATAGCTTCTTATGAGTCAGTTTCGACAACAATCCTGTTGTATTGACATTCCCAAGCCATTGCCATCCCTTTCTTTAAGGCAAATAATTTAGCAACAAGGACATTGGGGCCGGGGTCTGGATTTGCTTTCTAAATTCCCAAAGCGATTGGCCTTCATCATCTCTCAGAATACAACCACGACTTTTGTGAGTGATGACTCTGCCATCAACATTTAACTTAACTCATCCTGGTGACGGCCTCTCTCACTTCTCCCTGCTCTTATTAGCGGATTTCTTCATCATATGAGTGTTGAATTCCGAGCTAAGTTGGTGTATTTCAAAGACTATCTGATCATCCGTCAAATGATTTTTTTATTAATAGAATTCGATCTCATGATCTGCTGAACAAAAGCAAGGCATTTCACCACTCAACCAATGCATTCCATTTGACTCTCTCTACACGTTTTTCTATCTACCCCTCTTATTCGAAATTAAATAGCAGGCTTTAAAACACAAGAAAAAGAATCTGTCATAACGTAATAGCAGACCAGAATCACCAGGTCTGGGATCAAGAGCGCGGCAAATTGGGGCTTTTCATCCATCGAATTCAATTCTTTACCATCCTTGGATAAATTCGAGGTAGTTACTACTTACTACTAGTTACTTTCTTAGTTTCTCACCACTCTATTATGGATCTCTTCACCTTTCTTTATTGTGTTTGATGTTTATAATATTGTCATATTGGTTGGATTTAGGTTTTCCATGTCTATTAGATTACTAGCTACTTACCCACACCATTATTCCATTCAAGCACTAACATTTATCTAAGTATCGAACACACTTGTTAATTATTCTTGTAATTAACAAATTTATATAATTACTTGTTAGAATGATCAAACAGTCCACTGTATTGAAGTTGTTGTTGTCGTTTGATTTTTATATTTTATGATAATCAGTAATCTTATATTTTCTTTGCTACATATTTGCTTGTTTTAGTATACAATGAAGAAGAAGCAGAAGTTCAATGGGAAGCCTATTTACTCTTTCTTTAGAAGGGAATCCAAGGAACAACTTCTAACTATT
>JAYMSP010007401.1:0-10015 GCA_036897095.1 Plantago elongata
CAAAAGTAATGGACTGAGGCTACACATGAAGAGTTGGGCTATAAATGATGGGTTGGGCCATGGGCTCCTATATTCAAAGAGAATATGATCTTCCAAATAATTATAAATAGGGGGCTCTCTCATTCATTTCAACACACACACAATCACAAGCATCAAAGAAGCACAAGCACTCCAGAGCAAGAGCAGCAATCGTCTTTGAGCATCGCCGCCTACTCGATAGATGTCGTCTGCTGCAAGAACATCGTCTTCTTCGAGAACCGCCATCTTCCTGTGAAGTGCCGCCATCTGCCTCCCGGGATCCGCCTCAAATTCCGATAAAATCGTCAAGCAGTTCGTCTAGAGATCAAGAAGTAGTCACCGTTCGATCCAAGATCAAGCCTAAAAGCCCTTGGAGAAACGTTACTAGAAGATCAACTGTTGTCAAATGAAGATCAACACCGAAAGCTTAGTCCAAGTTCGATAAACCTTCTTGAAGCTATTCGCCAAATTCAAAGCCAAAGACCATCGTCGATTCAAGATCAAGCTCAAAGCCCTTGAAGAAACGTTTTCGGCCAAGCAGACTTCCTCTAAAGAAGATCAAAGGTCAAATCCTGCGACGATCGAGAAGCACTCTTCGAAGAGTTCGTCAAATTTCCAAGAAGATCGTCATTGCTTGCCTAAACATCTACAAGTTCGTCAGTTCGATCCGAGATCAAGCCAAAAAGTCCTCGCACCGACGTTCGTTCGAATTTAAAGACAAAGTTCTAGACAATTACATAGTTCTGGAGGAGAATTCTAACAATTACATTTAACTCAAAAAGTCAACTTTTTATTCCAATCTTATCTTCTGTTACAATTACATAATTCTATTAATTTAAGTTTATTTCAAAATAACCCATAACAAGTTTAAGTTCTAAAAAAAAGTTTCCCACAAAATTTACTTATTAAAATTAGGGTGATTACATCAAGCCACAATTTTAGATACTTCATAAATGATTAGGTTCCCAATGTTTCGTATATTACGGAGAAGGACAAACGTTTAGTCTTCTGTTTCCCTGATTTTGTCGTTCATAGGAGATTAGTCCTCTATATTGTAAAACACATTATATTTGAGACAAATATATAATAAGATAAAATTTGTATTGTTAAAGAAATGTTTAAATAAAGATGTAAACTAGACTCTTTGTCAAAAGCCAAACTTTATGTTCAGCTTCTTCGTAAATATTGAATCGTTAGGGTCCTAATCGTTTCTAAGGCATCTAAAAAGCGGCTGGTGTAATATTCCCTAACATTAAAATAATATAATAAGTTCCAAAGTGGAACATGAAAGTGTAATTTCAATTGTAAAAGTGTCATTTCACTTTAGCAAATTGTTTAACCCTTCTTCTCTATTCTCTAGCAACCGACTTAAAGTGTCATTCAATTCGACTTGTTAATTTTGATATTTAACGCTTCTTCTCTATTCTCTATCAACCGACTACTAGGAAACGCTATTGTGTCATTTTTATGGTTATATTTGTTTTAGTTTTCGCTTTATCAGAAGTGGAAAAACATGAACTTGGGACGAAAAAGTATTAACATTTGTAATCTACAAAGTTATTTCTCGGTGGAGGGTGGTATTTATTTAAACAGATACTTATTTCATTTCAGCAAAAAGGTTCCTTTAATTTTTTTCAGTCAACCATCTCAACATTAACTAGGAATTATTATTGAATAGTAATTATAAAATGTTCATTAAAATTATAAAATAAAAATTAATTTATAAAGTTTAATTGTACAATTTAATTGAATATTTTATAATTACAATTTAAATGTATTTAGAGTTAAATTTAAAATGGTTGACCAGTAAATAATGAAAAACATTAACCGGTAGTGCAGTATTTGCAAGTTGCGAACTATTTATCATTCACACGTTGTCGTACTTTTCAACTTACTAACGGTTGGGAAATAGAACATCTATTTGGCTAAAATAGACTCTCAATACTTCATTTTTATTTTATTTCAAATACAATTTACAAAAATTCATTTAAATATCCATTCAGATGATCCATCTTCAATAGTATTTATCATCCTCATATTGATTATCATATGTTTTGAATAATAAATTTAAATCGTAAATATGAAATATTGAATTAATCTTACCTCTAGCCTGGTGCTCCGGGCATAAGCTTCGAGCTCGTCAGGCCCGTCTGCAATGGAGAAGTTGGCATTTTGAAACTTGGCCATGAGAGGCTTGACTTTGTTTTCCCGGATGGTTTTGACGGCTTCTGAAAGAGCTCTATCCTTGGTGCTGAAAAATCTGTTGAACCAAACCATCCTTCCAGTTCTTTTGGCGGTTGCCTCGGTGACACATTCGTCGATGGTGTCTTCGATATCGTAAACAGCCTCACGTATCTGTCTCTCCATATCTAAGAAGATTGTATCCTTCTTGTACTTTGTGGACGCATCCTCAAGAATGGCCTGGAACGTGCCAAGCTCCGTATTCAGCTCCTGGAGATTATACGTGGCGTTTCCGATCAATTCGGCTTGATACAACACCAGCTGTTTCAAGTTCTCCAGCAGGAATCCAACACTAGCATCCATAGCTTCAATCACGCAAGGTTTGATCGATGAGATCTACAGGCTACAGCCAAAATTTCTTATTATTGAGGAGCATGTGGTCTGGTGTGGTGTAGACTACAGTGTGTGGACAGACCTTATTTATGCACCAACTAATTCCACAGCAGCATTATTACAAATAGATATTCTATTTCGAAAACTTAGACCCAAAACTTGTCTTGGTCGTCTTTTAATAGATATTCTATTAGTATAATATAATATCTTTAATTTCACGAAAGTGGATGTGTCGGTGTTGGGCCTCAAATTGGGTCCGTCCATTATTGTTCTTTCCTTTTGTTTCTTTCGTTAAACTTCGTTCAAAAATCCTTTTTCTTTCATTTCGTTAGATATTTAAATTAAATAATATAATAATTGTCTTATAATCATGTTAAACTTTCATTACTTGTAAAAATGTGGTTTCAATTTTATAATTTATTTAATAATTCTTCTCCATTCTACGACAATATAATAAATCTTCAATTGTCATGTTAAAGTTTCATTTCACGCGTTAAAGTGTCGTTCACTATTACACTTTGTTTAGCACTTCTTCACTATTCTTCATCAATTGGCTACTAACAAATGTTATTTCAAATTTTCTCTGCTCACAACTTCACACTACACACAGCACTCCTTCAGAATGTTTACAGATGCAGTCCAAAATATTATTTGTAAGGAAATTAAAAACACTTTAAAACATTATGAGCATATCCGTCTAGGTGAACGTTGTTGTTGTTGATTGGGTTCATACAAAGAAATCAAGCTAGAACTGTTTAGATGATGTAAATGATTTTTGGATAGTTTTAGATTTTGGTTTTGGGTGTGTATTATACCCATTAACAAGACTCAAGGCATTTCATGCATATCTGCTATAATTTTTTAAATTATGTGCTTATAAATAAAGGAATTAGATACAACATAGCTTTGTTTAGATTGAATAAAATAAAATTTAAGTATATTAAGTAAATGAATTTACCATTAAATAGAAAAAATAAAGAAACAAAATATGACTGAGAAATGTAATGCAAAAGAACACAAAAAAAAAAGAGAGAAACAATAAAAAAATATTTCAGAAAAATAAAGAAACAATGGAAAATGTGAAGTAAATGAGGGAAAAAAAACATGTTGGAAAGAAAATATGGCACTATTAGGAATTGAACCTGTGATTAGCTAACATAGAAAGATTTTATGAAACATAGGTGCACCAATTGAGCTGTTCTAATTTTTTTCATAATTCTTTCTTACTTATATATGACTATTTCATTATATTTTTGGAAGGGGTATAATATACATTTCATGTCCAGAATTAAGGGGTAGCGATTGTAGCCCCTTGCGCGTATGTGAGTCCGTCCCTGATCGAGGTAATACGACTCGATCACATCTTCAGCTTTATATGTTGCACTAGTAATTCTTGTCTCCAAATCATCTTTCATGGCTTGGTTGGGGTTATACTTCTCAAGAAACTCGACCACACAAGTGACATTATATAGCAGAGTTTGAATAGGTGAATTGTAAAAGGAAACAGGGCAAGTAGGGTGTTGGTATCGGGTTATTAGACCTGCCCCAATGGGGCACCATGGCGCAGCCGCCGTGCCCATCGGCGCGCCGTAGGTGCCCCAATGGGGTCTTTTCGCCGCGCCCGAGAAAATTTCCGCTGTGCCACGGCTCCTGGCAGCAGCCAATGGGCTACTGCCAGCGTCCCACCCCTTCTTTTTTTAGTTAATGGTAAATTCGATAAAATGCATCAGAACATACAACACCATTTACAGAAAGAGGGGAGTGTAATTCGATAAAAATATGTAATGATGCATGCCTATATGTGCATTGGCTAAGACAAATCAGAATGTTTGAACCATTATGTTTTCTCTTTGCCCCATTCCTGCAGTCAAACATAAGATCATATATAAACGAATTATATGTAGACTCATAAAGCATACCATTTGGAAGAATTGATCACAACAAAAATTAACAATTTACGTAGATCTGTAGCTTCTTAATAGAGAATTAGGGAAGCAAGTAATACCATTTGGAAGATCCGCGCTTTCCAATCTTCTCCATCAGAAGTGCTGCATTTCACCAAGTCACGTCTTGTGGTGCCTGACTTGGTGTTTCCTTTCCAATAGGCATAAGGTTGCCTGTGACGCACTTCACTTGATTATATTGTTATCTTCTTTTAGTTCCTCCTTCAAGATTTCCCATGGCTTGATATTAACCTCCGGCCTGTCAAGTTCGATGAGGAACATGTCATTATCAATGAGAAACAAACACAAAGCATACGATCAGGATATAAGTCCAAAACTACACCAGATCATCTGTCTTACACATCAATGAGATCTAATAAGCATAATGTGTGTGTTTTGGGTAATGTGAATAATTAAATGAAATATCTATAAGGATAAGAACTGTAGTGTTAAACATGGTTGAAAACATTCGATGCACTTTCACATATACTCACAAGCACTTATAAACACATGTAGTCATTGTGTGAGTAAGATAAGAAGTACAGCTCCACAAAAACTCCACAATAAACACAGAGGCAGGACATTCCAATTTATAACGAACTGAGGTATGCATTTCATCGAACACATGGAAGGCAAGAAAAATAAATTATCTACATCATATTCCAAAAAAAAATTGAAGAGGGTACGATTTCAAGCGAAGAGTTTAGCCATTGCAGAATACAAAGATGAGAAAATTAGCAAAAGTCAAAGCGAATGGCAAAAAACTATTAAGCACAACATCTCCTGCAAACGAGTTAAATACTTTTAAAGCAAGCCAAATGCACCGGTTGGATTTATTTTTGAGAGACTAAATAAACAAAGAACAACCCACTAATGCAATAAGCCATCAGTTTACATACTAAACTGATGCACTTTCACATATACTCGCAAGCACTTATAAACACATGTAATCATTGTGTGAGTAAGATAAGAAGTACAACTCCACAATAAACACAGAGGCAAGACATTCCAAATTACATTCCATTTTAGATAGAACTGAGGTATGCATTTCATCGAACACATGGAAGGCAAGAAAAATAAATTATCTACAGCATATTCAGAAGAAAAAAATTGAAGAGGGTACGATTTCAAGCGAAGAGTTTAGCCATTGCAGAATACAAAGATGAGAAAATTAACAAAAGTCAAAGCGAATGGTAAAAAATTATTGAGCATAACATCTCCTGCAAACGAGTTAAATACTTTTAAAGCAAGCCAAATGCACCTGTTGGATACGCCGGAGTATTGTTTTTCAGAGACTAATCAAACAAAGAACAACCCACTAATGCAATAAGCCATCAGTTTACACACTAAACTTTGAACTGCTGCAATTGGCTACTGGTAGTGAGACCATACCTCTATCTCTCATCCAGGCTGAATTAGAAAAAATTACTGATTCAAACAAGAATCTATTAGATCCATTATCTAGGCAAGTATGAAGCAATTCCAACATGAGTAATAAAAAGAATTGCAAAAACTATTGAAAGAAATGCTTACCATGCTAGAGCCGAAGTCATCTGAATATCTGATTTGCAAAACACCCTTGACTAAATGGCGGATGCGATTGATTCATTCCGATGTGAAGGGGATGAAGGAGGAGGGTTTTTAATTTTGTTCGAAGAAAGAAACGAACGAAATCATGTGTGTTGATGGAAATTGTGAGAAAGTAATAGACACCATGTCTAGTTGCACTGCGGAAACAAGCACCGGTTGGAATGCGATGCCGGAGTATGGTGGGCGTTGGATGGGGCTGATCTGGTTCGAAAAGGGAATCGGTTGAAGAGAAAAGGAAAACGCGAGGAGGACTAAAATTGTTTTGGGTGCGCCGGTACACAAAGTGGTCGGAGAAGAAACTTTGAAGCCGTTCGGAATGAATTGGTTGAAGAAAGTGAAACCCGCTTTGAAAAAGTGTTTACACTTTTAAAAATTGTTAAACAAAGTGAGACTTATTATATTGTTTAATTTTATTAAAAACAATTGGCCTTTCAAAACTCTTTTGAGACGTCTCAGAAATCTAAAAAACCGAGATGGACATCCGAAACGAGATTTTAATCCATAATTAACACTATAAAAAACAATCTTAAAAGTATCATGTAGCTCCTAAAAATCATCACACAATCTCCTAAAACATAACAAAAGATTTAAAATCATAATTAAAACATATAATACCGACACATTAAAATCATCACATAATTTATTTAAACATTTACAAACTACGTTAAAACTATAATTGTAAATTTCAATGCGAACAACTTAAAATCATAACATAATCTATTAAAAATATAATGAGAAATGTGAGTGTTGACGATTTTTAAAAAACTCGGCCGGTCAGACCATTAAAATTCAAAAACCGTGAAAAAATCAAAAATTCCTTGACTTTCTTATCTTTTAAGAAGGGTCATTTTCATAAACATCACATGCTAGATTGTCCAATTACAAATACATACCCGCTATTTGAACAATTATATATAAACACATTTCTCAAATTCGGCATTGACTCCGACAGGGACATGGCGTTAATTGCTTATGTGGCATGAGTTTATCTGTAATTGTCAAACAAACACCATAAAAGTAAAATTTTACCATAAAAATTTTAATTGACGATTTAATACGTGATACTTTTAAAATTATATATATGGTCTATATATTATTTTACTAGAAAATAATATGTGTGCCATTTAATTCTTTCCGTATATATCATTATAAATGGGGGACTCTCTTAAAACTTTTGCATGGAATTTTAGATTTTTGGTCCGCCCTTGTAGTACGTACTACATTAGTTAATTTATGTAACCCCTTATAGCACGTACATTAGTAAATATTTTATCTGTTCCATTATTGTTGTTGCATTTTAATTTTTTATTATTAGGGTTTTCAAACTTCGTATGTAAATAAATCATAGTTAATGTTGGTAAAAATAATTAAAAATTCATATTATTAAATATCACAAGTTAAATTTTTATTTTATACTTTTTTAAAATTCATTAAAAGTGTTATAAGTTAGTAAATCAAGCTTAAAATTTGAAAACGTTGAGTATTAAAATATTGGAACAAAGGAATATATGTAACTATAATTTACCACAAAATAAATTTGAACATACAAACCTTAATAAATTAAATCTCCATAGATTTTAGTACCAAATTGAATATAAAATTGGTCATTCAAGGCAAATAAAAGCTTAGGACAAAAAAGAAAAAGGGATAGTTTTTTGAACAACTAGCAAAATCAATTACATATAAATTCATGGGATACTAGATCAATTACATATAGCCCGTGCGTGTATGATCATTAAAGACCTCAACTAATTTTTCCAACAATTACATATAAACTCACAAAGATTTGGCAAAAATGCTGACTTGGAAGTCCATGTCAGACTTGGGCGTGTGTCGCCGGCCTTGAAACCGGATGACATAAGCACCGGTGTTGACCAGTGGGTTTGTTTGGTTTTGTAATTCAGTTCATTTTCTGGAATCATTTGTAAATGTTGAAATAGCTGGTCTGAATTTGTAAAGTGGACATCTAGGAGGGGTGGGTTTTGTAAATATCTTCTTTTAAGAAAATATTACCTTTTCCAAGATTTTAGCAAAACTAAATGATGTTTGATTATTTTGATGATGCTTGTCTAATTTTACTCTATTCTAACATAACAAAATTTAAATATAATCTAATTAGATAATTGTAGATTAATTTTAATTATTTAATATATTATACTCCCTCCGTCCCGATTTGAAATTTCAGGATCGGGCACAAATTTTAAGGAAAAAAAGTGATAAAGTAGGAAATAAGGTAATAAATTATGGATGTGATTGGATAAAGTAGAATAAGTAGTGAATAAAGTATATAATGTATAATGTATGAGAGAGATTTTCTAAATGAAAAACGAGACTTCTAAATCAGGACGGAGGTAGTATTTAGTGTTTAGTTAGAGAGTATATTTAAAATTAAATTATAAATACTAATTTATAGAAAGTTTTTTATAATTAGTATGAAAGGTTTAGGAAGACACTAATTTGTAATTGTATTTTTCAAGTAAAAGTCTCTTGGGAGTTCAGAGACTATCTTATGACAAGACTAAAATACGCGGACAAAAATTACAACTATAACAAAGAAAATAGATAATTTTGCTAAGAACATCGGTGAACTGCATATACATAAAAATTGATATAAATTGTTCAGTTATAAACATTATTGGTATTGCTTAGAATATCAATATGTATATCTGGTTTGTCATTAATATACGCATTTCCTAAGACTATGTGTAATTGACAATAGAAGTATGTGTTTAAGCTGAAACTGCAGGAAATATTTATTACTAATACTAATTAAAAAGTTCAAAGTAGTTATTAGTCCAAAAGTAGTTTCTTCCCCCAATTCCTTAATTTTAGGCTTTATTAATTTTAGACTAAAGCATATCAAATTTTGTATTTCATTTTTTACTATTCATATAATCAAAATGATGTATCTACTTTTTATAGTATAAATTAAAAATTAAAAAATAAAAATTGCACCCGGACACCGCGTGTCACGGGTAACTAGTATTCATTAACGAGCAATAGTAATTAACAAAATAAACTTGGACTTTTATTCGGTCAGGCATTCCTTCGCCCTATCTGACAATAGACAAATAATAAAAAATTAACATATTTATTCATTTATAATTCAAAATACTAAAATAAAAAATAGGTAATTCTAAAAAAATATTATTTTATTTTAAAGATATTTTAAAAGGTAAATTTGAATTCTTTATCAATATTTGTAATTTTCTAATTTAAATATTCATATGGTGAAAGGGATCGACTTACTGCCTTGATGATGCCACATCGTACTTCCCGTCTTATGAATATTTAAATTAGAATAATATAAATATAGATATAAAACTTTAAAATTTTCTTCTAAAATATTTTTAAAAATTACTTATTTTTTAGTATTTTGAGTTATAACGAGTATATATTTTAATTTTTTTATTTTTTGACAGTTCTGCCGTGAAAAAGCCCAACAAACTTACAATCAATGTCGTCCTCCTCCTCCTATATCCATTGCTCGCTTATGCCTTTGTCATCATGGACATGGTGTCGACCTGTAATGTAATGCCATACTCAAGTTGTTCTTGTTCAATTACATTAGCCGATAAACAAGCCTCTTTCCCGCAGTTTCTCAACTCAATCCTCTGCAGCGGTGGAATGTAAACTAGTAATCTCCAGCAGTTTATGGCACCAGCTCAATACCAAACATTCAAGTGCTCCGAAATGCAAACTTTCTGAGTACCAAAACTTTAGATCTGGAGAGTCAATCTCCAAGAACCGCAACTCCGTCAATTGATGATCTAGTGTCTTCCATTCCTCTCCCACAAAGGCCTCCTCTTTCAATTTGAGTATCTGAAGATTCGGCAATTCTCCTATTATTCACATCTTCTCCCAAGGCAGCTTACTCCCGCTTAAAGTAA
>JAYMSP010007402.1:0-10015 GCA_036897095.1 Plantago elongata
AGAACATAAACATGATTATGTATCTAATTTAGTCTTGTTCAGGGAAATCTGAACATGAAATCAATGACAAACCATAATAGAGAACGACAAAGGTTCTACCTAAATTCTTATATTATTATATATTTTGTTCATAATAATTCATAACTTACATATAAAACTGACCATTGTAATACTTGAAGATAAACTTTTACAATATGACATCAGACAACTTTCACTTGGTAGCAAGACAAGACACGAGAGGGGGAAGGGGGAAAAATAAGAAACAAACCATAGTTCCTTATTTCCTATATAACAATTACACATCACAAACCAATTATAGAATGACGGAACATACATTTTCACAAACTTTTGAACAAGAACAGAATCCATTTTGTAAAGGTCATGGACTTGAGCATTCAAAATCTGTAGACTGGACATGAAGGAAAAAGTAAACATAGAATTAAAGTAAGAACTCTTGAGTCTTTATCTCATTACAAGTTACTACTTCTTATAGCGCAATTGCAAGTACCCACCAATAGCTTGGGTGTAAATTTTAGCTATCACAAATTTGAAGCAGCTTAACAACATGAATACATTTACTTTGAAACTAGTCATTAAGAAATCAAATGACATTTTAAGAAGGGGTAACATGACATCGAATTCAAACGCAGACACAGCTACACAACTCAACCTCTTGAGAAAACAGGACTACATACACAGTCACAAGCCCAACAACGTTCGACATGGCAAATCCAAAAATAGTAGAACAAAATAACCGAACCATCAAATACACACACAGACAAATCGAATTCGCAGCTATGGTGACCCATGTCGGAAACACAACGTATAACGAACAACGAGGAGAAGAGGAAACCGAATTGAAAACCAGTATAAACATGGTAATCAACACGAAATTCACATACACCCCAACCCATAAATTGAACGGAAGGAGGAATTACCGGAACGAATCGAAATTGAGATGAAGAAAGACGGTGTTCCTGAAATCCGGAATTCGATGTCAATCAAATGGTGGAGGCAGCTCAATGGTGGAAGTCGCGAGGCACGTGGTCGATTGGTAGCAGTTTCGCGACAAGGAGGTGTGCAGGTGGGGGCGGATCGATCTGAGATGGAGGAGGAAAAGGGGCGAAAGAGAGAGCGGGACTGGTGGTGTAGTAACGGAAATGGAGGGCGGACGATAGTTATAGGCGTGAGAAGGCGGCGGTCAGTTTACTTCTCGGGGAAGGAGGCGGCTTGGCGTAAGGATGAAGAAAACGGAAAAGGATCGAATTGGGAAAAAGAAGAGGACGGTGAAGAAGAGTGTTGGGGAAGAAGATAAGTGGAGGGGGAAAATGGGGATCTTACCACTATATACTCCTGGCTTCTTCTGGCTTTCAAACGGCTCGCAAATAAAATCCGAAAAAATGCAAAATCGACTCTCGGACGATATTTAAGTCGAGCTAAAGCCGTATAAAAATTAAAATAAATAATTTTTATTTTATTATCATGATATCCATTAGTAATTAACTGACGAGTATAACCGGCCGTAAAATCTCCGAATTCAACTCGTTGTTAATGTCGAATATATACGCACACGTCGAGTCAGGAGTAAATTGTCAGCTGAATAATAATATTATTGCTGAATTAGTTTCTGATATCACGGAAAAAATTTTAGGGTCCTTACATTGACATACACTTGCGGGCAATCAATTTTTGGTATGTCAAGCAAGGTTGAAACTTGTTGATACACAATCGTGGGCAAAAATTTTTTGTTATGTCAAGCAAGGTTGGCATACACTTGCGGGCAAACAATTTTTGGTATGTCAAGCAAGGTTGGCATACACTTGCGGGCAAGCAATTTTTGGTATGTCAAGCAAGGTTGACATATACTTGCGGGCAAGCAATTTCGAATTCGTCAAGCAAGATGGTAACTTGTTGACATACACAGGATGGCTTGCCCGGAATGTGTTGCCTTGCCCGAAAATGGGGGTTGACTTGCCCGAAATGTGTTGGCTTGCCCGAAAATGGGGGTTGCCTTGTCCGAAACGTGATGTCTTGCCCGAAAGTTGTTGCCTTGCCCGAATTTTTAGAGTAGAAGTAAGATTTTGAGCTATAGTATTTTATTGATATTTGAATTGTGTCAAAAAACCTTAGAATTTTGAGACATGTCTCAATCAAACCCAACATAAGTAACACTTCCTCTTTATACTTCATTCTTCTTCACTGACCGATACACGAATACACGGATACCGACTATTTCCACACACCATTTCTGAATTCCTTCACTTCACACCGTATACCCACCAAAACGAATCGATCCATCTCCTAAAATGGAGTAAGTCGACTGAGGGAAACCAAAGGTGTGCTGGACGGAACCGATTGGAGCAGGGAGAGAAAAAGGGGGAATCTGGGTTTCGAGTCGCGCGCTGCGAACAGGGAGAGAAGAGGGCTGATCCGGAACTCCAAGTGGTGCGTGTTCTGAGGTGTGAGAGGGAGTTCCGACCGGAGTTGGGTTTTCCGGTGGGTAGTATTGCGGCCGACGGTGGAAAGAGGCGGAGGAAGGGTCGCGATTTCTAGTGAAGGGTTTTTCTTTATCTTTTCTTCTCCGACGATTGGTAGGCGCGGCGTGGAGGGAGGCGACCGGAGTTGGGCACGATTGAGATTCGAGTTTCACCCAGATTCCTCAGTTTCCGGTGGTTCTTGCACGAAGTTGAGATTTGGTCGAAGCTCAGCTCGGATTGGAATTTTCCGGTGAGGAGACTCGCGATCGACGGTGGAGAGAGGGAGAGCTGGAGCTGGGACGACTAGATTTCGCCGAAATTTTGAATTTTCCGGTGAGTTGCAGTCGGATAGAGAGAGTGTAGTAGGGGAGTTGGCCGGAATTCTGTGTTTTCCGGTGGGTGGAAGTCGCAGCGCATAGCTGGGCGGCAAGGAGGAGTGAAAGAAAAAGTGAAGGAAGAATTTTGAGCATGTGTCTTCCAATGGGTTTCCCCATTTTGACAGCGGGAAAAGAGAGAAGCGATAAGAGGGGTTGAGCTCGACCGGGACTTCGATTTTTCTATGGGTCGCTCGAGCCGGAGGTCTAGCTTTTCCAGTAAGGCATTGCTAACTTGACTCCCTTCTCTTTAGTCTTTTTTCTTTTCTCTTTTCATCTTCTCCTTCTCTGTATCCATGTGTGACTTTTCTTGATTTTTTTCGTGTAGTTAGAATCTGTGTTGGAAGTAAGATGTAGTTTTGCTGATGTTTGGACTTGCTTGAAGCTATTTTTTTTTTTTTTGCCTCGTCTTATTCATTCTGATAGTGTCAAAATGTTGAAACTGGTTATCTTGTTGTGATATTCTTGGAAAACTGCTAGTTTCCCATGACTAGTTACAGTTTCTATTGTGGGGTTTCCTTTGGATTTCGACATTCTATCTCGATAGTTGGATTTTGCTTTGTTGTCGAAAAATGATACATGGAAAGCTTGGTAGTCTAATGGATTTTGTTGGAGAGATCTTGCATGTATGTTTGGATTCCGAGCTTTTTAAATTGATGACCGGAGTTTATTGTTCTTTTGCGTAACTCCATTTTTTGACTATGTAGGTGCTTATTTTGCGGATTTAAGCTTGGATTTTGCTTCCTCGGTGGACGAGTGGTAATTTTAGTTTTTTTGGAGCATAGTAGACTTAGGCACATCGTAAGTCATTTTTGCCCTTTTCGAGCATTATATAGACTTTTTCGATATGTGGTGTCAAGCGGACACATATATGTTACTCTTTTTTTATCAACCGGTGCTCGGTGACATTGATGGATATATATGAATGTTTGACTTGATCATTACTTTTGGAGTCGAATCTGTTCGATACCTTGGTCTTGTTTTTGTTGTGTCATGATGCTTCTTTGACAAGTCATCTTGGAAGGAGAAGTATTTTATGGTCAGTAGCGAGAACGTGTTTGACCCGACAAACTTAGCGAGGGTTCCAACATTGTGGAAACCCTTCGATGAGCTCAAAATTTCTGCCTTTGTTGTGATTGCTTTATCCCTTGCATTTTTCATATTATGTTCTAAACTTTTTATTTTTCAGGCACACCTGCGAGGAGGGGTGTGCCGGATAAAGGAGATGCATTGGTCAAGGCTATAAGAAGTGCGTCTAACACGACCAGGTCGATCGACCATCTCCTGAACCTGTTTACGCTGAAGGCATGCAATATATGGCGTGCGGTTATTCAGTCATCTGGAGGTAACTAGGTCCTGGAATTGTTAAAATTATTATGGAGTGTTTCGGATAACCAGTTATGATGTCTTCTTTCTCTTATTTCGCGCGCTGACAGGTATGAGGACGAGTATGCTGCCAGAGTAATGTGGTCGGCGAAAGTGGTGAAGTCGACCGTGACTCGGTTGAGAAAGAGGACGACTCGCTGGGGCCTTATGGCAAGAAGCCAAGGCTTGAGGTTCCATGTGAGATTGCGATGCTCCTTGATCCGTCTGGCATCCCGTCAACTGCTATGAAGGTTGGGCTTTTAAGTAGCCTGACAAACGACTTACTAGGCATGCCCAACTTCGGGTCGTGTGGGCTCTCAGGTAGTCTGATTGATGACTTGCTTGGTGTCCTGCCTGGCATGCCCGACTTTGGATCGTGTGCCATGGAGGGTGGCCTTCTGAGTGCGGATGCTTTGCTTGGTGTTCTACCAGATAGTCCAGTTGGAGCATCGTCGAGTCCCACTAGAGCTGATTCTGTTCCCTCCTCATTTGGGACAAGGTGCGGGTTCACCCTTGATGAGGGCGAGTGGTGAAGCGAATGCTGACTCCCCGTCAGTTGTGAAGATCAGGTGTGATGGAACTAAGATTTCTTATGAGTTAGGAGAGTCATCTTTGAGTTCCGGGAGGATGTTATCGCTTGAAGATCTCGATCCGCTGTTGAAGGATGGAGTGGCTCCCTTGATGGAGCACGTAGTTTGTCAGACTACCAAGGTAGACTTCGTGATTACTTAGCATTTTTCTTTCGGTATTATTTGCATGTTTGTACTGTGTCGTGAATCTTGATATTTTTCCAGATAGACCTTGAGTGCCGCGGTGTACATGGGTAGGGTCGTGCAGTTGTTGGAGGCGGATTCGGCTTCTATCAGAGAGGAGTGCCAAAAAGCTAAGCATTCTGTCCAGGTGCTCAAGAGGAACAACAAGCGTCTCGAGAGCGATGCGCTGGTGTCCAAGGAAAGGTTGACCAAGTATCAGAAGGGTAGGAGACCCGAATACTTGATACGGAAAGTACCAGCTTGTGCGCGGGTACGCATATGGTGGGTGGGCTGAGGAAGGTGGGGCCGGTAGGAAGGACCACGGGTCCGGGGCGGAGTGGATAGGACTGCGGGTGAGGAGATGGGTGAAGGAACGGGCAGTGGAGTGAGCGGTGCCGGAGACAAAGACGAGCAAACGGGTGAAGGAGTAGGCGGGGAAAGGCTGACAGCGGGAGTCTCTAATGGAGACATTGGTGGCGATTGTGACACAGGGGAAGAGGAAGAAAAGAGATTGAGTTGGACATAATGAGCATGGGCCTGGAGTTGATTGGGCTGGAGGGTTGAGCTCAAGTTGGGGATCAGAGAAGGAAGCATAGTCCAAATCAGTTAATTTGGTAGGAGTCAGAATGGGCTGCATATGGGAAAAAGGTTTCGTCAAATTGAGCATGACAAGTAGTGTAAATGTGATTTTTAGATGGATCGAGACAATGAAAACCTTTATGAGAAGTGCTTAAACCAAGAAAAATGCAAGGAAGACTACGAGGGGAAAATTTATGTGGTGCGTAATCTCGTAAGCACGAAAAAACACGGCAACCAAAGGGATGAAAATTCATATAATCGGGGAGTCGACCAAATAGAGTTTCGAAAGGGGAAATATGATCGAGGATTGTGGAAGGGAGTCTATTGATTGTGTAAACTCTATGTTTAGAAACCAGATCGGGCCGGCCCGGCCGATTCGACCGTAAAACCGTTCGCCACCGGTCCGTTGTAGTCCTGAAAGACGCTAAATAGCCGTTTCCCAGAAAACCGCTCGAGCCGGCAGAAAGTCGGACCGAACGGGCAAACCGGGAACCGGAAAACCGCCGGCTCGAGGCGGGTCAGAAAAAAATGAAGCCCTTTTTTTGCAATTAAACATCCTGAAATCAGAAATCCAGCCCTAATTCGATTTCTTCTTCGTTTTCTTCTTTTCTTCCTTCTTTCCAGCCGCCAGACCTTTCGTTGGCGCCTGGCAACGAGTCGATTCGTCTTGTATCAACATCTCTCTTTCCGTCTTCCTCTCTTCTTCAACTCGGAGTCATAATTGGATTTTGAGTGAGTTTGGAAGTCGAATTCGGGATCATCGGAGTGGAATTCACGGACGACACGAGCGGCGATTTGGGCGAGGGATTGGTTGGAGTAAGTGCTGAAGCTGGGAGCAGGAGGTGAGAATGTTATAAAGGTGGACTGCATTTTGGAATTTTTTGGAGACGAAGAAGAAGATGAGGCGATTGTGAGTGTGTTTGGATTTGTGCAAATTGAATCTGTAATATATGTATATATAATATTTATAATATTATATATGACGTCATACCAGTTCAAACGGCTCAAAAACGGCCCAACTGGTCCGACCCTGGTTGAACCCTTTTTAGGGGGTGAGCGGCTCAATTGTTCGATCCGGCTTTTAAAACATAGGTGTAAACAGTCGTATGAAAAGCATCCCATCAAAAACCCAATTTCATGTTGGAGTGAAAAAGAATTGAGAGACTCATTTCGGTTATGTGACGGTGTTTACGTAGCTCTACCATTTTGGGCCATTGTGTAAGGGCAAGAAATATGATGAAGGATGCCATGTGTATTTAGATAACTTTTGAGTCGGTGACTAGTGAATTCACCACCACCATCACTTTGGAAAATTTTGATTGCACAGGAAAATTGACGTTCTACAAAGGTACGGAAAGTAAGAAAGATTTCATAAAATTTCGATTTAAGCTTCATAGGATAAATCCAAGTGAATCGAGAAAAATCATTAACAAAAATGACATAATAACGAAATTCATCATTTGAAAAATAGGAGCGGGAACCCAAAGATCACAATGAATTTTATGTAAAACATGAGAACAACGTTTTTCATTCATCGAAAAAGACAAACGACGACTCTTTGCTAACTGAAAAGGGGTGACAAGGGGTGTATAAGGTTGGGTAGGGAGCAGGGACGAAACCAAAAGATGTCCTGTTTATTCAATAAGGAAATAGTGTTGTATGGCACGTAACCAAGATGATGGTGCCATAGCTGGAAGGAGCCTCGCAGACTTTTATTTTTGATAGCAGAAAGAAGGGCTGAATGACCGTACTCGAGCAAATAAAGACCATCTCCACGTCGTCCTTTGGCTAGAATTGTCCCTGTTTGACGATTCACTATAAGTGTGGGCCGATTCAAGTTGTGCCGCAGAAGAAGACATGTGGGTTGAAGCCCTTGAATCCATAAACCAGTCTGGGGCCTGAGCAACATTCGCAGCAACTGAAGCCGACTGATATCGATCTGGGCAAGCCGTTGCATAGTGTCCCTCAACACGACAAATCTGACATCGTGGGATCCTCTGACTAGAGTTGCGATTGGAGGAAGCAGATTGAAAATTCCGATGCCCGCGTCCGCCTGACCGCCCGCCACCACTAGTAGACTGGCCGGAATACCCAGCACGAGAACTGTGGGGGCGAGAGGGCTGCACATAGAAGGCAGCAACTGGTTTGTTTGGCTGGTCGACAGAGCCATTGAAAATTTCTTGGTTCTCGGCTTTTGGAATTAGATTTTTGAGGAGGGGAATGGGATCCAGGTTGTGCTGGGTGCTGGAGAAATTGCTGAATTTTGTTCCTAAACCACGAAGGTAGCAGTGGGATTGCTCAGCAGGATCAATACGACAACCTAAGGCAGCTAAATTGTCACAAATATACTTGAATTCAAGACTATACTGGGATACGGTTCTAGACCCCTTGACAATGGAATGAAGTTGATCTTTTAATCAAAGCTCGCGGAGCGTCGAAGAATGTTGGTAAGCCGTATGGAGAGCTTCCCATACGGCCTGAGAAATGGAGCAGCCAATGGTCACGGTGAGGGCTTCATCGGTGAAGGTGGATCGAAGAAAGCTAATTATTTGTTGGTCAAGGTAAAACCATGTGAGATATTCAGGGTTGGGATGGGTGTTGTTGTCTTTATCAGTGATGGTGCGAGATGGAGCGGGTTTGCTACCGTCAAGGAACGGAAGCAGACGGGCGGTGACTAAAGGGGTAATCTGGCTCTGCCAGTTTAGTAGTCCTCGGAACTTAACTTGGTAGTAACCAAGTGAGCCATGCCGGTAAAGACGTGGCGGTGGTCGAGGGAGAAATCTACAGGAAAGGAGGAGGTTGCCATGGGAACGAAGAAAGAAAGCTGCAGGTTGTCTACCGGTCGATTGATGCCATGTAAGTAAATAGAAAAGAAGGTTTTGAATCCACACAGAACATGTGGTCTCTGCTTGTGTATATATACAATAAGGAAGTTTACAATGTATGCAAGAAATCAGGAATTAGTTACTCCACTAATACACTAATAGCACTAACAGCCAATAGACTAGGATAGTCTGTTGTATTTCCGTTGACAATCATGGTAGGCGTGGTTGATGCTTCCTCTATCATCCGGAAACTGTTGAAATTAAGAGATCTCCATGTCAAACAAGAAGCCATCTTTGTAGATGATTGCCATGGCTACCAACATAACTGTCTGCAGTCTCTTTCAACTATTTACATGAAGAGACTTGCAGAATATGAGAATTTGAGATCTTTAACCCATCTTCAAAAACTCAATGCATGTGCCTATCTACACTTCCAGATTTCCGATTCCTAACTGAACTCAAGTCACTTAAAATAGTGGTTGGTATTTTTTCGAAAACCATCCCAAGAAATAACACATCGATCAACTTCCCACCGAGTCTCAGAAAGTTGAGTTCAGCCGGCACCAGTTTGCCTTGGGAGAGGATGGCCACATTAGGTAGACTACCAGAACTTGAAGCTCTCAAATTACGTTGGGATGCCTTTGAGGGAGAGGAATGGGAGACAATCGAAGATGAATTCCAAAAGCTAAGGTTCTTGGAACTTGGCAAGTCCAAACTTGAAAAATGGATTATTTCTAGTGAACATTTTCCAAGTCTTCATCACCTTATAGATTGATCACTAATTTCAAGTAAATTTTTCCTTTTCAGGTTTTGTTGAATTCAATTGGAGTACCCTAATTATCCACTTTGATCTTGTTGTTTTTGCGAGGTATGTTGTTCTATTTATGATTTCATATCTTTATTTTCTATTTGTTAACAGATAGAGATACTAGCTTGTTGTATTGTTATTGTTTATACAATGAAAGTTTGTTATTGTTTAGGTTTACCATGAGATGAACTTGTTGAAGAATTTAAAAAAGGGAAATTCACTTGAAGACTTTGCATTAAAATCCTTTTAGATTGCATCAGATCTACACAAAGTTTTGAGATAGATGTTTATTAATAATTTAATATCTGCAATGGACATGATCTTATAGATCACATTTCATGGAGTATATACTATTTTTGAAAAATAAATACATCATCATGTCACTTGACCATTGCGAAAGAAAAGTATAATGATGGTTCAAGCTCCGCATCATTCTAATATTTAAGATTAAGTAAAAAGTAATTGATCAGTTAAAGTTAAAAAATTACTGTAACAATGAAAATGCAGCTATAAGCAGAGTGTTTTGTTCCGAATTTAAATTGAGAAAATTCAATTCTAATTAAAATTTGTGCAATTTTTGTACTGAAAAACACAGTGATATTTGAATTTTCTGAATTGAAATTGAGAACCAAGTACAAAGATCTCCAAAAAGATTTAAGAACATCGAAAGTGCATCCAATAATTCCCAAAGAGGCAAACCCCACCCAAATCAGCCCTTAAAATTCCAAATAAGGAAAAAATAGAGGAAGAAGACATATAAATTTGAATACTGTCGGAATTAAATAAAAACAGTCACTTCACCGAATTCTCGACTCAGTTGGTCAGTCACGAAGAC
>JAYMSP010007403.1:0-10015 GCA_036897095.1 Plantago elongata
TGGGGAAGAACCGATCTAATTGAATGTACAATAGTCCTATTACTTATTTTATCTGGCATCTTCTGGATCCCGAACTCGCGAATAAATTTCAAAAAATTACGAAACTGATTCCTGGACGATCTTGGAGTCGAACTTAAGCTATCCAAAAAATAAAATAAATATTTTTATTTTATTAATTTTATTATTATTTTATTACTCGTTATTATTTTTCTGACGTTTTCGCACGACGATTAATATTTTGAGTTGACTCGAATATTCATAATTCCATTTAAAACGCTAGAATTAAATGTTTAAAGAAATTTTTAATGCGTACCGAATTTTTGCGGCTTTTACAACTTCGTATTCCGCTTCATTATTGGTCACCCATAAGTCTAGTGTAATGGCATAATCAAGCTGTGCTCCTTCGGGACTCTGGAGTTGAAAACCTATACCTCCGAGCCTTCCATTGGATGATCCGTCCACCTGTAGGATCCATGTGGGAATTTGCTATCTTATGCCAATCTTGGGTTCCTCAGTCTTCTATGTTTCAATCCGAATGTCAGTAGGTTCGGCAGGAGCAACTTCCATTATGGTGTCCGAATCTTCCACAATAAACATCCACTGATTTCCGAAAATATCATTTTCATGATCTTGCTCCTTCTCTTCTATTATCAAGGATTCGGATAGGGGAGCTTCGGGCAGGATTTCCGGATCTATGAGTTCGAGACCCGTTGATTCTAGATTTTTGTGATCTTCCTCCGGGAAGTCGACTATGAAGTCGGCTAACACCTGGGCCTTCTTAGCTGACGGAGTTTGGTACGAGATATCATACTCTGAGTTCGATACCCCATTTGGAGAGTCTTCCGGATTGATCCGGCTTACCTATTACTTGCTTGAGTGGCTCGTTGGTTAGGACCACAACTTGATGAGATTTGAAATAAGGTTTGAGCCTTCGGGCGGTGTGAATCAAAGCATAGGCTAATTTCTCAATGTGTAGGTACCTGAGTTCGGGACCTGCAAGATCCTTGCTTAAGTAATACACCGGTAGGTGGTCATTTCCTTGGATCCGGACTAGTACGGAACTCATGGCCTTGTTTGTCACTACCAAATACAAGTATACGGGTTCTCCCTCGAGTGGCTTGGACAAAAGTGGGGGCGAGAGTAAGTAAGCTTTGAGGCTCTTGAAGGCTTCTTCGCACTCCTTAGTCCATACAAATCCGTCCCCTTTCCTTAGGATCTTGAAAAACGGTAGATTCTTTTCCGCGGATCTCGAGATGAATCTATTAAGAGACAAAACTCTTCCAATGAGTTGTTGCACCTCGTTGACGTTCTTGGGTTGAGGCAGGTCAAGGATGGTTCGGATCTTCTCCGGATTAGCACTGATCCCTCTTTCTGTGACCATGTACCCGAGGAATTTTCCTCCTTTGACTCCGAAGGTGCATTTCTCCAGATTCAAGCTCATTCCGTACTTCCTAAGGATGGAGAAACAATTTTTCAGGTGTTCGGTGTGGCTCTCTTCGGTCTTGCTTTTGACCAACATATCATCCACATACACCTCCATGGTTTTCCCGAGCTCTTCCTTAAACATTCTGTTCACGAGCCTCTGATATGTAGCCCTAACATTTTTGAGTCCGAAAGGCATGACCTTGAAGCAATATACTCCCCCAGCCGCAAAGAACGCTATCTTCAGAACATCTTCTTGTGCCATATGGATCTGGTAGAATCCTTGATAAGCGTCCATGAAACTTAAAAGGGCGCATCCGGATGTAGAGTCTACCAGTTGATCGAATCGAGGTAAAGGATAGGGGTCTTTCGGACAAAACTTGTTCAGTCGGGTGAAGTCATTACACATTCTACATTTGCCGAGGGACTTTTCAACAAAGACTACATTGCAAACCCAATCCGAATATCTTACCTCTTCAATATGCCCGGCCTTCAACAACCTCTCAACCTCGGCTACTATGATTGCATCCTCTATTGGACCGAAGTCTTTCCTCTTTTGACGGATATGTTTGACCGTCGGGTCCATATTCCGACGGTGAACAGCTACCCTCGGATCTATCCCTCTGAGATCATCCGTACTCCAAGCAAAGATATTTGAATTCTTTCGGAGGCAAGATATTAGTTACAACTCTACTTCGGAATTCATCTCAATCCCTATCTTAGTCTTTTTATCTGGATCGCCTTCGATAATCTGAATTTCTTTGATAGTTTCATGGGGCTCTATCCGGACTGACTTAGAAAACTTGTGATCAGTTGCCCTTACTCCGATTTCAGTTTTCGGGGGCTGTGGTACGGTCGACCCTTTAGATATGGAGAGTATCAGATTTCTAGATATATTCCTACACAAGATGTAACATTCCCAAGCTTCCCGTCTATTCCCTAATTCCTCTCCGACTCCATAAGGAGTGGGGAATTTGATTCGGTTGTGTCGTGGGATGAGATAGCTCGGAACTGATTGAGGCCTGGCCTTCCGAAGATGACGTTGTAGTTGAATGCTTTATCAACAACAAGGAACAACACTGTTTGGGTCATTCTCCTCGGGGAGGTTCCCATCGAGAATTGCAATTTAATTGTTCCGATGGGTGTGACGACCGAATCTCCAAACCTGGATAGCTCATTGTCTCCCAAGTTCATTTTATCTACAGTTCTTTTGGAGATGATATTCGAAGAACTGCCGGTATCTACTAAAACCTAGTTGACTTTGTAGGTGGCGATTACCAGTGCTACCACCAACAGAACATTAGGAGGTCTGGCGTCTTCACTTCCAAATGTAATGGGAGGTATCTCACTATCATCGAAAGATATGGTGTTCGATCCCCTCAGAGGCGCTGGGTTTCTCACTAAGTCTCTATTCCGGATGTCTTGTGCTGTTCTTTCTCTGTCATTGCGGCTATCTCCACCGCTCGGACCTCCAGCTATGGCATTAATCACCCCACTGTAAGGCAAATTCTCATAATCTCCTTCCTCCGGTTACTCCTCATACTTTCTTGCCTCGGGTGGTGGAGTATTCCTTGGGGGAGGAGGAAGTGTCATGGACTTATGCCTCGGGCTCCTTTCTTTTCTTCTGCTCGGGACCTGTTCTTCCCTAAAATACGGCTCCTTGAGCTGTCCACTTTGGATATGTGTTTCAATCTTTGTCTTGAGCTGAATACATTTCTCCGTTGAGTGTCCAGTTTGTCTGTGAAAAGCACAATAAGACCTGGCTTCTTTACCTTTTCTGTTGTTGTAGAAAGGCCTCGGCCACTGGATATCCAGGTTCTTATCAACCATAATAGATAAAATCTCTTCACTTTGATGGTTCAACTGATTGTACTCAACATACCTTTTAGGAGGAGTTCGTTCTCTTCGGAACTCTTGTTTCCCTCGGGTGTCCTTCATCAAGTCCCTCTTCCAAGCTTTGGGAGCTTCCTGCTTAACAGGTTCCTTGGCCCTATTCTGTCTGACTCTAACGAGGACATTCCTTCGGAACTTGACTCCGTATGGGACGTGATCATAGATATCCTCCAATTGTCTTTCGTTCAGAATTTCCTCTCCGGATAGCTTATTCCGGAGGTCATGATTAATGGTGTTAGCATACATGTGACGGACTCGTTCCTTAATATGACCTCTGAATTGAACCTTTCCAAGAAAGTCTGAAGATCTTCATTCTCGGACTGAATAATTCCAGCTAGATGATCTACTGATCTCTACCTCCTTTTGGATTTCTAGAACCTCTTTAGGAAGAGTGTAGAAACATCATCAAAAGACCTTAAGGATTCGGACGGCAAGCTGGTCCACCAATCCATTGCTTCTCCGAAGAGAGTAATAGAAAATTTGAGCGCCTTGAGGTTGTCGTTTAGTCCGTTGGTATCTATCTTGGATTCATATCGGGTGAGATGGGCAGCCGGACAACTATCACCGAAGTATCGCTCAATGTTCAGAATGGTACATTCTGCTGGCTTTCTTTCTCTCTGGATAGCATTTCTTGGAGGATTCGGTACCCTCATGGTTACATTTTCTTGAGCATTGCTCATCTTGCTTAGTTTAGCCATTTCAGTTTCCAGAGCTTTCTGTCGGATATAGATCTGCTCGGGGGTAAGTTTTCCCCTGTCTTCGGATCCAAATTAATTCCTGGTGCTTGATCTGCCCTGACTTCAATGATACTTTCTCCCGCAAAGTCATCAGCCTTCCTAGGATTAGAAGTAATCCGGTTAGTCTTGGCAGGTTCGGCTCTAGTCTCCTCGGGACTCTTTTCCTGGTGCTCGCGGGAATTAGTTCTTTGGTTGATCAGATGACGAAGGTCATTATCCCGGATCACTTCCCCGATTCTTTCCTTGAATAGCCTTCTTTCACGCCTCGAATGTGCGGGCTCAGCTTGCTCGGGGTGGGCTGTTGTAGTGTTGGCTGAACATTGTTCGAACCCAGACATCCTTGGAAGACGTTGAGTAGCAAGCCGAACTGATTGTCGTTCATCCCGAACTCGTAAGGAGAGAGGACCGTCCCATTCGGCAAAGTGAAATTTCTCCCAACCGGCGGCCCGTGCGCTCCTAACGGAGGAGGTTGTTGGACCGGAGGGACTGGGTCTCTCTCGGTAAGGTCCGAGGGAGCATCTTGGAATGATGTAGTGGTCGTATGTCCATCACTAGGATACCTCCTCCTTGTCTGGGTGGTAGTTCAAGTAGTTGTTGTCTTTCGAGTAGGTGGCCTACCCCGCGGACGCCCAACTAGTATTCCTCCTGAAGGAGACACTATCAGATGGCGGTGGGTCGTCCAGGGTATGCTCGATGTAGGACAGATCGGTCCGCACATATTCCATCTCGTTTCGAATAGTGTTCATCCGGAGCTCTACCGCGCAAAAACGCTCACGGCTGCGAGCACGGGCCCTTCGTTCGGCCTCCAGTCGTTTGGTTGCTTGCCGGGTAAGCATCCTCCCAGCATGGACTTCATTGACCCATGACTGTATCGAAGTTAGTAAATATAGATAATAATAGTGCATATTTATGTGTCTCTCCCCCATTTTTTGAAAATATTATAGGAGTTGGTATTTGGAAGTGCGTCACAGTCCTATTGGTCCAAACCGGGCTCTGATACCACTCTGTAGCGGCCCCGGATCAGGTCCGGACGTCAGGGATCATGCCGAACTCCCAAATACATAGATATATCAAAGTAAGAGTTATTACAAACCCCAAATGTAATTTATAATTCGATAATTATATCACACATCTATGAAATCAGCAGCGGAAACAAGTCCTAGTCCGTCTGTTTGTCTATCTACCCCGACCTTTCTTCGTGCTCTTGACCAGGGAAAACATTATTAGGACAAGGAGAGTGTCAGTCATAGAGACTCAGTGAGGATGATCAAGCATATGCATGGATATGAGCATGAATGCAATAGTATAGCAAACCAACACAACACACTGATCAGGCAGTTTTAAACAATGGGAAAACCGTTATCAGTCAGTCAGGATCATAGCACATGAAAGGTGCCAGATTTGCAGTACTAAATAGTAACTGTCTTGGGCTAGACCGAACGGATCAGGTTACGGTCAACAACAGTAGCAGCGTGACTGCGCGTGGAGTTGCTTTTATAGCAGGCACGACCCATTACAACTCATAAAACCAGACCCTTTGAATAGTCTTTACAGTCAGTGGTGCCCGAAAAGATAGCGCTGCAGGCCGCTTTAAACAGGTTGTCGAACGAGTCGACCAGGACGGTTCCCAAGATTTTTTCCAAAAATAGTGTGTGGTTGCTTTTCAAAATCAGTTTTCATGCAATGCAGTTCATGTGGATCAACAGGACAGAATCAGGATGAAATATCAATCGATAACTGGAATAATATAATATCAGGTCAATATAAGTCAGGTATCTCTAAATACAAGTCATCGTCAGTTATACAATCAGTAATCGTAATTAGTAATCGGGTCGTAGTCAGTCAGTCGTCGTCGGGTAGCCGCAGTCAGAGTTAGGCAGACAGATACATAAATAGGAATAGGAGCTGGAATCTAAAGACTGGAAGGGTAACAACTTTCCCTGGGCGGATGCCGAAAGCTTGTAATCACTTACCTTGAATGGGCCGGTATGCTACGCAACTTCGAAATCCTGATGCACAGACAATGCTATTTAGATTTTACGCAACAATAAATATAAGACTCCCGAAAAATACCCCCAACAAAAATTATAACTAAGTGACAAGAATTCCGACACGCGGATGCTTACACACCTACTTTCATATGATCATACAAGATCGACCAAATATACTCATTTTACTCAAACAGGTTCAAACGACCTCATAGACAATTAAATGCATCAACTAGACATAATCAACCTCAAGCTAGCAAGTATAGGACAAGCCAGACCTTTTACTACGGCAACCTGACACGAACAGCGCTATCTTACAGCTTACCCCAACACAGACAATTCAACTTACGCGTAGCAGTCGACCACCGGTCGATATCCACATACGCCGCATACAATACACATGACTCCACAATTTTTTACGCACAAGCCAACTTAGCTGACATCACAATAGCACAATACCAACACCCACATGACATATGGGATCAACATGAACGAAGCAAAGAGTCAATTTACCTAATCATAAACGCAGGAGCATGACACAGTTGAGCAGTATATACTACTCCCTCCACAGCTCTGCTAACATTTCTACGTTTACTCACCACACATCAGTATACCATTACACATACGCATGCAACCTAGCTAGTATGCATAATAGTATAGACAGGCTTAACCATACGCAGTAAGTATTTCTAATGTACTGATGACAGAATTAATACGAGCACCATACCCGCGACATACCACTTAGCACACGCACTGCCGGCAAGGCAGTAACCAACAACAGGCTGACGCAACTGATAGCAATTGACTCAACAAAGTAGACGCTGCATAACGAGATCGAACTCAACATACAACAGTTCAATTAAACACAGCAGACCAAACAATTGAACAGTATAACGTAGCAACAACCGTACTCAACCAAGCAACAATTAATCACACTGTTTTCCCCTCCCAACATTCGACTAAAATCGAAAAAGGAAGAGGTTACTAACCGGAATTGAGCGCGCGTAAAGACACTAATCCGGTAGGTAGGCGTGGTGGTTGGCGGCGGTGAAGGGTGGAAGAGAGTGGTGGGGTGTGAGTGGGAACAGGCGAGAGAAGAGAGCGAGTGAGGTGTGACGGACAATGGAGGTGGAGACGGGTATTTATAGGCGGACAGTCGCCGACCACTCGGCCGAAGTTGCTCCGGGTGTTGCTGCGTGTTCGGGCCACGCATCCGTTCCCGTTCCCCTCCCGTCTCCACGCGTCCCGTGCATCACTTTCTGTTCCACGCGTCAAGTCCCGTTCCACGCGTCAATGGGGGCAATGCCGTCTTTTTCCGTGGCGGCTGGCGGCTCCTTCACGGAGAAGAAATACGGCGGGTGGTTGGTTTCTCGTGGCTTGGGGGGAACTGATGGAAATGGGGATGGAAAATGGGTAGGGATTTGGGGAAGAAGGCGATAATTTTAAGGGCATATGGGTCATTTTGCGAGTATATAAACCTGGCTTCTTCTGGATTCCAAACGGCTCGTAAATAAATTCCGAAAAATAGAAATTCGATATCCGGGACGATCCTGGACACGAACTGGACTAGGATCAAAAATAATTTTTATTATTATTTTATTAATTTAATATCAAAAAAATAAATTAACGCTTATTCATAATTAACTGGCGAATGTAACCGGCCGTTAATTTCCGAATTCGACTCGTTGTTAATGGTCGAATATATACGCATACGTCTAGTCAGGAGTAAATGGTCAGTTAAAATAATATTAATATCGTATTAGAGTTTGCGGTTCTTACATTCTCCCCCACCTTAGGGAATTTGGTCTTCCAAATGCGACCTGTCTTTGGTGAACAAGTATGGGTACTTTTCTCGTATCTCTGCTTCTTTCTCCCAAGTTGCCTCCTCCAGGGTATGATTCCGCTATAGAATCTTAACTAAAGGAATCTGCTTATTCCCGAGTTCTTTCACTCGAGTATCTAAGACTCGGAGGGGTTTCTCTTCATAGTTCAAATTTTCTTCAAGTCTGACGTCAGTGGGTTGGAGGACATGTTCGGGGTCAGGGTGGTATTTCTTAAGTTGGGACACATGGTAAACATTGTGAATCCCGGTAAGGTTCAGCGGGAGTGCCAACTCATAGGCAACCGGTCCAACTCTTCGAGTTATCTCGAATGGCCCAATGTATCGGGGTGCAAGTTTTCCTCCTTTTCCAATTCGTTTAATCCCCTTCCTCGGGAAAATCTTTAAGAACACTTGGTCTCCTTCTTCAAATTCCAAGTGCTTCCGTCGACGATCGGCGTAGGAATTCTGTCTATGCTGAGCCGCTTTAATCCGTTGCCGGATCATCTGTACCTTCTCAATTGATTCTTAGATTATCTCAGGATGTAGGGCATTCTCTGCTCGAGTTGAGGTGTTTTTCCAATCCTCCATATCCCAATCCATAGGTGATCGGCATTTTCGACCGTAAAGTGCTTCATACGGTGCCATCTGAATCAAAGTTTGATAGATATTGCTGTAGGTAAACTCGATCAATGGTAAATGCCTGATCCAGGTTCCAGGGAAATCTAAGGTGCATGATCTGAGTAGATCTTCAAGGAATCGGATGGTCCTTTCTGATTGTCCATCAGTTTGCGGGTGAGCAACAGTACTAAATTTCAGTTGCGATCCTAGACCTTTCTGCAGTTGTTGCCATAATCGAGAAGTAAACTTCGGATCTCGGTCCGATACTATACTGACAGGAATTCCATGTACTCGAAAAATTTCCCGTATATATAATTCTGCCAACTTCTCCACGTTGTATTGCGATCCGACTGGAATGAAATGAGCAGACTTGGCTAATCTATCTACGATTACCCAAATACTGTCATATCCGTGGATTTTCGAAAATCCGGTGATGAAATCCATGGTTATCTGATCCCATTTCCAACAAGGAATTGGCAAGGGTCGTAATAATCCGGCTGGCCATTGATTCTCGGCTTTCACCATCTGGCAGGTCAGACACTTCTGTACATAGGCAGCAATATCCCGTTTCATCCCATGCCACCAAAATTTTCCTTTGAGGTTGGCGTACATCTTGTTTCCTCCGGGATGAATGTTATAGATGGTTTTATGACCTTCGTCGAGGATTCTATTCCTTAATTCATGTGGAATCCATAATCTTTCTTTATACCATAACACTCCTTTATCATCCAGTTTCAAGGGGAATTTCTCACTCTGCATTTCCGCCTTTAATTTGTTGAATGTTGGGTCCAAAGGTTGGTATTCCCTGATCTGTTCGTAGAGATCTAATCTTATAGCGAGACCATTGTATCCAAGTCTCGGTTTCACTTGCAAAGTCCCTAATTTAGATGCAGCTGGAATAATGTCCTTGGTCCGACTTAAGGCATCTACTACCACATTAGCTTTGCCTAACTGATATGTAATTGTACAATCATAGTCTTCTAAGAATTCCATCCATCGTCGTTGGCGCATGTTGAGTTCCTTTTGAGTGAAGAGGTATTTCAAACTCTTATGATCTATAACAATTTCAAAAGTCGCACCGGTGTCTCCACTTGGCCAATGCGAAGATAATAGCTCAAAGTTCCAAATCATGTGTCGGATAATTTTTCTCGTGGGGCTTCAATCTACGGGATGCATAGGCAATAACTTTCCCTCGTTGTGTCAGCACACAACCATATCCTTCTCCTAATGCATTTGTATAGACTATAAAGTCTTCGGAGCCTTGGGGTAGGGCCAAGATCGGTGCTGAGGTTAATCTTTTCTTTAATTCTTGGAAGCTGATGTCACACTTCTCGGTCCATTCAAATTTGGCATTTTTGGCAGTGAGGAGATGCAGAGGCTTTGCTAACTTCTTGAAGTCTCGAATGAATCGTCGATAATATCCGGCTAATCCCAGAAAAATTCTAACTCAGTAGCCATTTCAGGTTGTTTCCATTTTAATATGGCCTCGATCTTGTCCGAATCAACCTGTAAACCTTCTCGGGATATCTTATGTC
>JAYMSP010007404.1:0-10014 GCA_036897095.1 Plantago elongata
TGTAATTAGCAGGTAACCGTGATTGAAAATTTTGCACAAACAGGTACATAGCAAATAGAAATATATGGAGGCAAAGTAGCTGCCTTATTCTACTGTATTAGTCTTCATCAACTTGGCATCTTCTTGTAGCTTTTGCACCTTTCTTTTGCACATTTGATATACTTGCAGCTTGACTAATATCTTCACTTCTTCCTCCTACACTTGCTTGTGGATATCTTAGTGGAACAAATTCACAAAGAAGTTTAGCTTCCATAATTTCTCCCTCATGTTGACTTGGAGTGTATTCTTGCTCGTTACACCACTCTGACCATCCATGCGTTCGACATCCCCAATACAGTCTTCCCTGATTTGGATGAGACTTAGACACCGATAGCACGGTACGCTTTTGACACCTACTTTCTTGCAAACATGGCGGAGAACTCCATCATCTTGTGAATCATTCATTTTCGAAGTGAAGATATAAAGAAGTACCAAAAAAAGAGTTTAAAGTAGATATAAATAGCCTCCAAATTAAATCTCAATGTCTAGTTTTTCAAAAAAACGGTTACCTGCTAATTACATTAACTTACCAAGTCGAACAATATCAATTACATCTAGGTCCTCACGTACTAGGCACATGTAATAGCATAAGGCCTTGTTTGGGTGTAAAGATTTACAAAACATAAAATAAGCAGGTGAACTCTCAAATGGCTTTTTGAACTCCAATGTAATTGTTAGAGTATCAGGGATTAATTTGAAAGTTGAAGCCACAAGAGGGGTCCCAATGGTAATAAGCCTTATATAAAAATGTGTTATGTGTTTAGCAAAAACGGTCCTGCGTTTAACAATCTCCATATTTATATTCATAAATTTTCACTATTTTTGGATAAATTTTATACGTTCGCCCCCGCTTATGTCTATGCTAAGTGTCAGGGGACAATGACATCTCAAGTTAATTTATCGTTATTATTGTATTTTTAGTTAGCTTCCGGCAACAAAATAAATTCAATCTTTAATTGTAATTGAGGAGTACATGTACTACAACGCATACAAATTCTCAAGTGCACATACCCTGACGATGACCCTTGACTCATTGTAATTTGTTGCACACACGAACAATGTGTTATAAATTATCTAAAGATTGTCTCTCATGAAAATTAATAGTAAAAGTATATATTTTGGTGATTATAGGTGGGAGTAGTGGGAGACAATGTGCAACTCCCTTCTTTTCTCTTATTTTCTTTTTTAGCTTTATTTTTATATGTGAATTGGAGTCAAAATTTAAATTGATTTGTGTAACAACTACCTTTGAATAATCAACTTTTATAATAGTAGTAAAGATAAAGATTGCATAGAGCTATCCATATATATAGAAGGGTGTTTTCCACATTGATCTCAGTGAGACAATTACATATAGGTCTATTTTCGATTTAACTTGCTAAGAAGCTTAATTGAATTGAATTGCCTCAATGAAACAACCAACATGGTCTTATAAAATTCTAAATAAAGAAAGGACTAAAAAAAAAACACTACAACTTCATTCTCTTCTTATTATCTTCTTCTTCTCCAAAATATTTGTTCTTATTCATGATTTCTTCACTCTCTTACTCCACTTTCTTCTTTACTTCTTCTATACGTTGTATATATAAAGAAGCTCCACCACTAGCGTCGGCGAGCATGTAAAAACAGCTCCTCCGAATCTAAAATCAGCTTCTTCGAAGCAAAATTCAGCTTCATATTCGCAGCTGATAAAGCTCTGAAATCCAGAGATGTATAAAGCTCTGACTCAAAATTCATCCCTGATTCATATAAATTAAATACATTTACACGAAAAATGCAGCGTGTCATCATTGCTTGTTATGTTGAAACGATATGTTTGATCTTGATTTGAAGTTGGGAAAATTTTAAAAATTGATACAGAAATTTGTGGGCTTATTTGAGGTTTTTTTGAAAAGTTTTGGATGATAAATAATTAGGTTTAAATATCTATAGACTTGAATTCAATTTATAGAAATGTGTTATTTCTTGGCAACTTTCGAAATTCAATAATTTGAGAACAACACAGTTGACTTTTCTAGGTTTGAATTTGTGGACTAAAGTGTATTGTTTTACATCTAAATCGAACAAAGATTTTACTATAGAGAGATTAAAGGTCCACTCCATATTGTGTTTGGGTATGATTACATAATAATGGATTATCATTGCATGGAAACATATGTGTTATATAAGTTTTCCATCATGAGAGCATCTCTTAGATCATGCCAAGTGTACGTATTGAATTATGACACCAATGTCATCTAGGCTCATGGCTCAATAGGTTGACTTGACCCATGTACTTTTCGGGCCTATGAGGGTATCATGGTCATTTTACCAACATAGTAAACTTTAGTAAATGTAGTGTTCTTTCCTGAGGGGTACTCTGAAATGACCATGATGCCCTCAGAGGCCCGAATAAGTACATGGGTCAAGTCAACCTATTGAGCCATGAGCCTAACATGACATTGGTGTCATAATTCAATACGTACACTTAGCATGATCTAAGAGATGCTCTCATGATGGGAAGCCTATATAAGACACATATTTCCATTCAACGATAATCCATTATTATGTAATCATACCCAAACACAATATGGAGTGGACCTTTAATCTCTCTATAGTAAAATCTTTGTTCGGTTTAGATGTAAAACAATACACTTTAGTCCACAAACTTGACCAAATTCAAATTCAAACCTAGAAAAGTCAACTATGTTGTTCTCAAATTATTGAATTTCGAAAGTTGCCAAGAAATAACACATTTCAATAAATTGAATTCAAGTCTATAGATATTTAAACCTAATTATTTATCATCCAAAACTTTTCAAGAAAACCTCAAATAAGCCCACAAATTTCTATATCAATTTAAAAAAATTTCCCAACTTCAAATCAAGATCAAACATATCATTTCAACATAACAAGCAACGATGACACGCAGATTCCTGCATTTTCATGTAAATGTATTTAATTTATATGAATCGGGGATGAATTTCGAATCATAGCTTTATACAGCTCCGAATTTTAGAGCCTTATTAGCGGCGAATATGGAGCTGAATTTTGCTTCGGAGAAGCTAATTTTAGATTCGGTGGAGCTGTTTTTACATGTTCGCCGACGCTAGTGGTGGAGCTTCTTTACATATACAACTTATAGAAGAAGAAAAGAAGAAAGTGGAGTAAGAGAGTGAAGGAATCATGAATAAGAACAAATATGTTGGAGAAGAAGAAGATAATAAGAAGATAATGAAAAGTTGTAGTGTTTTTCTTAATCCTTTCTTTATTTATAATTTTATAAGACCATGTTGGTTGTTTTATTGAAGCAATTCTATTCAATTGAGCTTCTTAGCAGGTTAAATCGAAAATAGACCTATATATAATTGTCTCAATGAGATCAATGTGGAAAACACCCTTCTAAATGGATAGCTCTGCGCAATCTTTATGTTTACTATTATTATAAAAGTTGATTATCCAAAGGTAGTTGTTACACAAATCACTCCAATTCACATATAAAAATAAAGCTAAAAAAGAAAATAATAGAAAAGATGGGAGTTGCACATTGTCTCCAACTACTCCGACCTATAATCACCAAAATATATACTTTTACTATTAATAATTTTTATGAGAGACAGTCTTTAGATAATTTATAATACATTGTATGTGTGTGCAATAAATTACAATGAGTCAAGGGTCATCGTCAGGGTATGTGCACTTGAGAATTTGAATGCGTTGTAGTACATGTACTCCTCAATTACAATCAAAGATTAAATTTATTTTGTTGCCAGAAGCTAACTAAAAATAAAATAATAACAATAAATTAACTTGAGATGGCATTGTCCTCTGACACTTAGCATAGGAATAAGCAGGGGCGAACGTATAAAATTTATCTAGAGGCAGTGAAAATTTATGAATATCAATATTTAGAATTTTTGTTTAGAATTTTGATGCGATGCATACACATAAAAGTTTACATTATCTTATTGTTTAAAACATTATATTTATGTATTAAGGACATGTCCCTTTTAATACATTGTACAAATATAAGGGACAAGTTCATTATTCACAATCACTACGAAATGTAAGGGACAAGTTCACATGGATAAGGCAAACATTTATGTTTTTCTTTTTCTTTTCCAGTGGATGGAATATATGATATGATTTTATAGCTTTACAAATCAATACCTACAAATCTTTAAAATGTATAGTATGCAAAACTGACACGAAATACGCAAACACTAATAAATGATATTATGGAACATTATAAGAAAGTTGGGGGATCTAAAGTCAACTTACTGAGTAGTGTCTTGATAAATCCAGGTTCTGAGCGATTCCGACACTTTCATCCAAACTCCATTCTACATCCCTCCTGCAGTCTCCTTCCTTATCATTTTTCAATTTCCATGTTCTCCACCGTTTCTCTCTCTCAATCTCTTAATTAACTCTTAAGTCAATTGGACACATTTGTTTCAACCTCTTACTGTGCGATTTGTGGCCTTTCCTAATTAAGCTCCAGTTTATGTAGTGAATCCGATCAACATCGACCTTGAGTGAAGAAATTGTCGGGACAAATAGCTTATGGGACGTTGGTGAAGAATCAAAATTTCAATTTGCTTTTGTTTGTCGAATTTGAGTATTTATTACCGGAATTAAAACCAAGTTTAATCGTATTTGAACATAATAATTACTTATCATTATTTACATTTTCCATGAATATGAACAATGCATACATAAATATAATATAGCAATCTGAATTATTAAAAACAAGTGAATTATTCCACATATACTAGCGTATCGCTTGAGAATCGCAATAGCCCCTTACTGTATAGTACTACTACATATAATTTTGATTTCGGATTTGTTATGTGTTGATCGTCGGTTCGATTCTGATAGCGGGCTTTACTCTATTTTTTTCCGAAAGCCATCTCAACCAAACGGAACCTAATAAAAGAATAGAGCGAAGCTTAAATAGTCAAATTTCTGGTATCTTCCTCTCTCTTCCAATAGGCTCGCTATTCTTCCTCTTCTTCTTCTTCACTCTTTGGGCATACTATCCACTCAAACCCTTGCGCTAAACCCAGAACATGAATTGCTCAAGTAAGCTGTCTCAATTTCAATGGCGATGCTCAATTTCGAACATGCGTCTCCGTTTTTTCTTCGCTCTGTCTTTCTGCGCGTCGTTTTTTGTTTACTGTCTGATCTGTTTGCTCCTTCTCACAGTTTCTGGCGAGGTGCCGGAGGAGCCAGTTGTTTCCAAAAGCTCCGGTCTCCTGTTCGAGAAACGCCTAATCGAGCGCCATATATCCGTGCGTGTTTCTCTACTTCACTTTTTTGTATTCATCTACCTCGTTGAGACATTCGTGGCTAGGGTTCTAGATTGCTTTTGCTTTTCTTTTGTTTAATCTGCTAAAAAAGTTAGGTAAAGTTTCATGTATATCCGTGCGTGTTTCACTTTTTGTTCTAGATTGCTTTTCCTTTCCTTTGAACTGAGTTTGTGATTGTTATCCTGGCAGAAATGAGATGTGAAATTCTTAGGCCTCAACATTTGAAAAAACCACACGGCATGCCCCTAATTTGCAGTGTTATTGGTTTCTCCTAGATAGGATCTTCATAAATATTTCGGAAACAGTTGTTTTTCAATAAGAGCTAAAATAAAATATACAAGGTGTGTTCTCAGCTAGATGATTTTCGTAGTTACGGCTTTGGATTTCGTATACTCATGATTTCTTATAGACTAAGCTATAAGTTCAATGTTTGGAGTTTCTAATACTTTCAAATGTCATGGATATTTTGTTTTGGACGATAACATGTAATTGTGTCACCTACTTATATGCGGCACTGTTAGTGTAATTGGTATTAATTATTCGAGTTGCAGAGCAAATTTCATTATTTATTGAACACATTGTGTTTTAGTTCTCTTTTTTCCAGTAGCTGTCATTGAATGTAGGGAACATACGTTCATAGAGTAAATGGTCTGAATAATATTTTAGATTCCTACTTGGTGAAGAGCATGCACTTGTATGAGCTCCTGTTACTGTAAGAGTTGAGTTCATCCTCAGTATGTGGACCATAGCCCATAAATGAGAAGGGGTGATGCTTTTTATAGCTGAGTGTATGATATCTGATGTTATACCTTTCTAGTGAGTATCACTTGTGGCCTCATACAAGCTTTTCCAGAAATATTTAAAGGACTTCCCTTGCAGAATTAACTAGTATTTAGTATATTTTAGCTTTCTTTTGGTATCTTGTTTATTGGTTATATTATATCATTATTCTTTATGTTTCTCTTATCCTACCTTGATTCTATCTGTTGTGGTTAGGACTATGGAAAATGTCCAATTACTGGAGAGCCCTTGACAACTGATGACATTGTGCCTGTCAAGACTGGAAAGGTATACCCGCCTTCACCCAAATTTTCTACTATGTAGGGTTTTTATTCATATTTTCATTTCATCGTCAAGTAGCAATATTTGGGGAAGCTATTTATCTGGATCCACTCTTTGCAGATTGTGAAGCCCCGACCTGTGCAGGCTGCAAGTATTCCTGGAATGCTGGGAATGTTTCAAATTGTATGTCTTTCCTTGTCATTGTTATAAAGTAATATAGTTCCCCCAACCCACCCTTCTTCTCCCGTTTTCCTTGGCCACATTGGTTTAACAAACTCTCATCAGTTGCTTTCACCTTCCTATTTGGAATACTTGGAAACTAGTGTAACAATCACTTCCTTTAACGTCATTCCAAGTCCGAATGGTGTGTAGTGATAGGTGGTCCCGTCAAGTTCTTCCCCTCTCTCTCCTCCTTCAGCTGCATGTTTATAATCTGAACACTAGTGGTCTCATGGTTTCATAAGTGTTGTCTTCTGCTAGATTTGAGCTCAGTAACATATGTAATTTTCGTCAAAGTACGTGTGAAAGAGACTATTGATGACTGAACTTTAATTCAAGATCTTTCAGAAAGATTTATGTAAAGCACAGAGTTTACTGAAGTACTTTGCTGTTATGAATTTAAAACATCACTTCCTCCCTTTATGACCAAGGAAGAGTACACGATTACCCGAGTAGGCATTCAAAATGCTTGCTGATATAGGAAGCATGAATACGTTCAATCATTATTTTATTCCTGCGAAATACATATTCCATAAATATATGTGAGAATACAGTGAAAAAAAACGGATTCTGGCAGATTTTCTGGATAAAATAGATCCTGAAAGAGTGTTATATCAACAAGACACCTTATGCTTTAACTAACTATATAGGAAAAATTCGAAGAATCATGATTTTTACTGTTGGGTTATACATGTATTTGTGATGCATTTATGTTTTGATATCTGATTTTACAGTATTATTGTTTTCATTCGTGTTGTATTTTTTCACTATTTATACTGATGCTTATTAGTTACTGATATGCTATAAATAGGAACTTAGATATTGTAATCCTAATACGTCGGCTATTTTGTTATCTGGCTTTATAAGTAATAAGCATTTCACGCTGTGTGAATTTGTGTTTTTGTAATTGAATTTTTTTCCCTTTGTTTGCGCTATTCTGAAATTGACCACATGCTTCTTCCTTTCCCTTGTTGTTCTGTTAGTATTAGAGAATTTCATGTCATGCTACTCACGTCAAACACAATTATTTAACATAAATCGCAAATCAAATCAATACCCCCCCCCTCCACAAAAAAAACTCCCACAAATGAACGGTACAATCTATAAGCCTGAAAAAATCGCTATTTCTTGAGAGAAAAGATGCGCTATACAGCTTGATAGACTAATTCTATTTTGCAATTTATTTTAACTAGGAATGGGATGGTTTAATGCTATCAAATTTCGCAATGGAGAAACAATTACATACTGCAAGGCAAGAGCTAAGTCATGCTTTATATCAGGTATGCATTATCACGAGTATAAAATTCATGATAATGGCTTGTGTGCTATAGCTACTGAACATCCTGTTATTCTATGCAGCATGATGCTGCTCGTCGTGTCATTGCAAGGCTAAAGAAGGAAAGAGATGAGGCCCGGGCGTTGTTGGCACAGGCTGAAAGGCAGATTCCTATGTCAATGGCAACACAAAATGCTGTTAATCCTGCTGCCCTAAGCAATGGGAAAAGAGGTTCTTGACTTTCGTTCATCTAAAGTTGAGTTTCTGTTAAGATTATGTGGAGGATGCAATGTTCAAGCTTCTTTGTATATGCAGCTGCTGAGGATGAGGAGCTTGGTTCAGACGGGAAAAGAATTCGTCCAGGAATCTCAAGTACTATCATTTCAGAACTCACAGATTGTAATACTGCTCTTTCACAACAAAGGAAAAAGAGACAGGTAATGCCTGTAGCAACTTTGTGCTTTATCTTTGTAGGAAGAACACATTGAGGATTTTATTCAAGATGTACTGTGGTAGTATTGATAATTAGAAGTCATCTCTGATTTTGGAAATTCAACTTGAGAAAAGCACTTACAATTATCATCACAACTGATGAATTTTAGGATGACAATTTACCTTGGTGATGTGTACGTACCTTTTTTCTTGCCTGGATCTCGTCTGTTGTGCTGATAGATCCTATATTGATAACTCAGAGCATTCATAAATGTCAAATTCCAAAGTCTAGTTGCTAAGCAGTACATTGTGATTGAGATCTTCTAATAGCTTTTGGGTCCTAGATCCAAGTAGCCAATGGGTTATTGTCTGTATGTATATCTAACTGGGAGCTGCTAGACTAGGCTGAGTATGAATTGGTGAAATGTCCTTGTCCTCGTGTGATGGTTTTCAAACTTCACCAATTGAGAATAAGACAATCAGTTTTACCAGTAGATATCGTCCCCATGGTATAAGAGAGGCCTAAGAGGTTGGCTTTTCTTTTTCTTTTTGGTTTGTTTGTTTCTTTCACATATTCATATCTGTATATATTTTACAGATATCTTCAACTCTGGCATCTATTGATGATGTGGAAAGTTATAGCCAACTTACTGTGAATCCTCTCCACCGAACCAACAAGCCTGGCATATTGTCACTGGACGTGCAACACTCCAAGGTACGTGTAGTTTTCCTGTTCCCCTGTTTTTTGCCCATCTAATGCATGGTGTGGTAGTCTGTTTTCCACATAAGACCTTAGGTGTTGGGTTTGCCAGTATTATCTATGTATTTATTAATGGAGATTCTGCATGAGTTTTCGTGATCTAGATCAGTCAGGTATTATCTTTAAGCTTACTCCTGAAATAAAACGATTTAGTTTTTAGATAAATGATGAAGCAGACCTTTTGCTCCAGTATGCGTTGTTTGCCTCAAAAGGTTGAGGCAAGCGAATCTCGATATGGCGTTTTATGTGCACAAAGGTTTTCACTCTGAAAAAGAAACTTCATACACTGCAATAGGTCACTGAAAAGGGAACTTGATAGTTCAAATCTGGAACAGTTCACTCTAAAAAGAAGCTTAATACACTTGAAACTGCTGCTGTTATTAATAGAAGCCATGTTGATGCATATGGCTTTCTATTTGGTTATGGATCCCAGACATTCGGATAAATAGAAGGATATACCCTGCTGCATGCCGTATCATATCTTTTTTTGGTTGATAGAGCCAGTTAATTCAATACTTTACGCGTAACGTAAACACCAATTATCATGATTTATTTCCCCGAAAAAAAATGACATGAACTGGAAACTAATTGCTTTTCCTATTGGAAGCAATATTATTTATTTATAGATTTGTAGTTGATTGTACACCATTTTAGACCTCTAACGCCGAACGAGCAGATATAAGTACATCAATTGCAGAGGTCTTTGTTTTGAAAAATTGAATTATTTAACTGAAAGTAGCGATAATCTAAACAGTTACCACTCTTAGTTTGCTACGTAAATGTATCCAAATTTTATGTTTGCATTATGTTTTGTGTGAGTGTGTTTTTTTTGGGGGGGGTGAGTGGGTTCAAGAAATGTAGACTTATTGTATGGTACCCTGTCATACTTGTAAGAAGCATCAGAAAATGCAAAGCTATCTGGCAGACAGTGCCTGAGA
>JAYMSP010007405.1:0-10014 GCA_036897095.1 Plantago elongata
ACCACACACTGTTTTCTTAAAACTGGGATCCGTATCTTGAAGTGTTGCCGTGCAAACGGCTTGGATCTTTGATCCTGAAGTGTTGCCGTGCAAACGGCTTGGATCTTTGATCCTGAAGTGTTGCCGTGTAAACGACTTGGATCTCTGATCCTGAAGTGTTGTTGTGTAAACGACTTGGGTTACGACCCTGAAGTGTGTGATACTGGTTTCCCGAATTGCTAAAGTGCTTGATCAGCGTGTTGTGTTAGTTTGTTGTATTGTTGCATTCATATGCATTTCATGCATGCTTGATTATCCTCACTGAGTCCTAGTGACTGACACTCTCATTGTTTCAATTACTTTGCTTTCCCAGATTTTGAGCACGCTGAGAGGACTGGGTAAAACAAACAGACAGACTTGATTGGTCTCCGCTGCCAAAATATTAGTGTAAAAGTGTATTTTCTGTTCTGACTGATCCATTACTTTTGGGTTTGTAACGGATAATATTTGATATTTTAATATATATATGTATTTGGAATATTCGGCGCAACCCTTGACGTCTGAACAAGATCCGGGCCGTTACAGAGTGGTATCAGAGCCCGGTTCAGACCAATAGGACTGTGATGCATTTTCAAGTACCAACTCCTAAATTATTTTCAAAAGTGGGGGAGGTGAGTGACACATAAGTATGCACTATTATTGTCTATATGTTACTGACTTCGACAGATGAGCAACGAAGAGAGTCGTGATTGGGACAACGAGCGACATTTCATACAGTCCTGGATTGAGGAGACCCATATTAGAAACATGCGTGCCAGGAAGAGGGCTGCACAGCTAACAGCAGAAAGGAGGGTCCGCGCCCGAATCCGAGCAGTAGGACATCGGATGCGCGCTATCCAGAACGAGCTGGGATATGTGAGGGATGAGCTATCCCATATTGAGCGTACTTTGAAGGACCTATCTCCGCCGATGCACCCGGCCCCTTCGACAATAGTGGGAGAAGATATACACGTAGTCGGTCCGAGTGGTACGGCTCCCAACACCCGCAGATACTGGATGACAGCCCAGATATCTACGCGTACATACCAGCCACGGATCCTGGCTCCGCGATACGTCTCTTCCAAGGAAGAAGACCCGGTCGAAGACTTGAGTCAGGACTGATACAGCCAGATGATGAAGCGTCAACTTATCGGCACTAGAGATCCTGTAGTTTTCTGTGTGTTAGCAGCTTTAATTTGGATTAGGAACTAGGTATGGTACATAGGTGTTTACTAGTCAAGTAAGTTAGGAATAAACCGGTCAACTCGACCGGAAGTCCTGTAGGTATGTATTTAAAGAAGTTTAAGAATAAAATGCCGGTTTGAACTTATTTACTCGTTAGACCGTAGCTAACCTGGAAACCCTTAACTCAAGGAATAACAGGTTCTAAGTTAAAACTTTTAGGGGATTAGGGTAAACGAAAAATGTTCTATAGGATTTAAGTAGTGATTACCTATTATCCTAACTCTTATCGTATCTGCAATCGGTTATTAACCGCGTTGCACACTTACCCGCATTTCCGACAGGAAAAAAAATGTCTGAAGCTGATAGCCAGCAACCCGAAGTTCAGGAAGAAGAGCATACACCTCCATAGCCAGTTTCCCCAAACCCGGAAGTAACCCCTCCAACCCCCGGAGCGGGAGAAGCCAACACTCAAAGGAATATGCAAGAAATATTGTCTTTCTGGACCTTCCTTACCCAACAGTGGCAGAACCATCAGCCACTGGCTACTGCAAACCGATCCGCGGTCGTCCAAAGTGACGATCAAATATTAGAGCGTTTCCTCAGATTCAATCCCCCAGTAGTCTTCGGGGAGATTGATGATAAGAAGGCAGAAGAGTTTCTGGCCCGATTAGAGAAAATCTTTGAAGTTCTGAGCTACTCGGAAGAACAAAAGGTTAAATATGCTACCTATCGACTGGAGGAAGCCGCTAGGAACTGGTGGATGATAGTGAACTGAAGGTGGAAACAGGAAGGAACTCCATCGACCTGGAAAAACTTCGTCCAGGAGTTCAATGACAAGTTTGTCCCTGAAGTGATTCGAAACACCCGCGAGCGGGAGTTTCTGGAATTAGTTCAAGGTGGTAAAAGTGTAAGTGAGTACGAAGCGGAATTTTCCCGCTTGATCCAATACGCTCCCCATTATTGGGACGACGAGAAACGTAAGATCCAGAAATTTGTGGAAGGCCTAAGGTTGGACCTACGCAAGGCCTTAGTATCAGTGAACCATGTGAACTACATCAAAGTTGTAGAAAAGATTCTACAGGTAGAAGTCGAATTCAAGGAAATTCGGAAGCTGGAAGAAAAGCTTAGGAGGAATTGACCCGTAGAATTTCTCGTTTATAAATAAACGGCCAATGGAAACCCGAGGTTCTGAGCAGTCCCGACGAAATCCCCGTCCCCGGGTTGAGTCTGCTCCGAAGAACCAGTCAACTAGGAACCCCACTACAACTGCCTGCTCCTTTTGTGGGAAACCCGGCCACACCGAGACCCAGTGTTGGCTCAAGAACAAAACGATGTCTAAAATGCGGAAGCGATCATCACCGTCTTCAGAATTGTCCAACTATATCCTCATGGGAACCCCGTCCCAATGCTCTCAGGTTACATAGCACAAATGGACAAAAGAAGAATTTACCTATAATATTTCTTGTTGTAGCTACTACCACCTTCTTAGACATCCCAGGTTCACCAATTAATAGTCAACCAATTGCTTGTGGCGATCCAACAAAATTCAAGAAACTAAGGGAAATAACATATGTTGCAAGGAGTTCAAACGTTTCCCAGCCAATCATCTTGGCTAATTGTGCAGCTCCATTCTCACAATCTACCTATTGTAAACTTTCATAGAGAAAAAAAAATGCTTGTCGCCTTATCTGCTTAGAAATCACCTCTGTTGCACATCAAGCACATAGATCTAGTAGTTTGACTCTGCAAATATTCAAATCAAACCAATTCAGATGCCAAGATCCTAAATTTAATGGAAGTGTACTATTCTTACGTAAGGTCCAGCCAATTTCCTCGTCATTTTTTCGATAATTTAATAAAATATTAATATTATTATTCAGTACGAGTAAAAATATTTCGTAAGTAGATTAGGTCGAATTAAGGGATCTAACGCCGAGCGGATTCGACATTAAAATAGAAATTAGTTATTTACTAATAAAATAATATTAAAATTACTAAAATAAAAAAATTATTTATTTTATTTTTCCTATGGCTCGAGAATGTATTGATAAATGTCTGGGAAGTGATTTGCCATTTTTCCGGAATTTATTTACGAGTCGTTTGGAAGCTAGAACGAATTAGTTGTATATAGTTGTAAAAAGACAAAGCTGCTCTCCCAGCCCTTTTTCTTCTTCCTTTTCATTAAGGGTATAACCATTTTTTTACGTCCTTCTTCTCCAAATCATCAGCGTCCCTTCCACGCCAATTCTCCAGCCGCCATTGTCGATTTCTCCGGCCAATTCGTGATTCCTCCGACATGACCACGTGACGCCTCGAGCCGCCACCCCGTCGGCGCCGCCCCCACATGAAGATTGCGGCCAAGGACACGCGGAAGAAGAAGAAGCTGAGTCATTGCGAGGGAGAAGGGGATCCGGCCACACTCAGCCTTCCACCGCCACCACGCCTCTATAAATAGCGAGGCTCTCCTCCATTTCACCCACACCACAACCTTCTCTTCTCCTCTCTTTCTTCCCCTCGTTTTCTTCGTTTTCTCTCATTTTCCGGCCAAAGCGCCACCACCCGCCGCCGTACTCCGGCCACCCTCCGACCAACCTCCGCCGCGGTCGAACACCAACTCCCGGATAAGTGTCGTTAACTCGACCGAACTCCGGTAAGTTTTTCTCGATCGAATTCGATTAAATTCGAATATACGAACGAGAAATTAATAAAATATTTCTCGCAGTCGTTCCGTCCCGACCCTGCCGCGATTATCATTACTATGTCCGTCGCTCGACGCGCACTCGGTCAATGTCGCATTATTTTATTATTATTTTATCGATAATTATCGTTCGATAATTTCATCGTAGTTAATTATCGTATTTAATTAATTATCGTTAATTATATCATAAATAATTAGCAAGTAGCTAAATATCATTAGTCTTAATTAGTTATCGTTAATTAATGCTAAACATTATTATTAGCTAATTAATTATCGTAATTAATTAATTACCGTTAGTAATTACCGTAAGAAATTATTGCTAGCTAATTACTATTAAATCTGATTAGCATTAAATCATGTCATTCATAGTAATTAATTATCGGGTAATTAGCAATAATTATTATCGTAATTAAAATTAATTAACGGTTAATTATTGTTAATTACTGATTAGTAGTAGTTGTTCACAGTTGATGGAAATTTAGTTATACGGTTGTATTAAATAAATGTCGACTTGCCGTCGACTAGGAGTTAGGAATATAATATTATTTAAATAATGATATACTACTGGAAGATGGGATATTGTTGGACAAACTTATTGTCTGTAGTTGGATTATCTATTAGAAGTAAAATACTGGATAATTTTGAAAGCCGAAAATTACCATCTTACCGGTTAATAGAAATAAGTGACAGTTAAATAAACGGCGAAGCATAATTAAACTAAGTGTCAGAATAATAAGAAAACTAGGATATTAAATCCGTACGTCATAAGATCAGAGATGTCGTTAGAAATTATTAAACTATTAGGAATTTAAGTTATTGATTAGTATTACTATCTGTTTATCAGGATCTTCGGAAGTTCCTGAAGCACCAGATACCAACGGTGAGTGATAGCTGGCCTTCGGCATCCGGCCCTGGGAAAGTTTGCTACGGTTCATTCGTCGTTTTTCAATTCCTGTACCTGTTTATCTGTCTGACTATCTAACTCTGACCGCGACTACTCGATGTCAACCGACCGGCCCGTTTACTGACGTAATGACGGACTGGATAAACTGTAGACAACCTGTATTAGGAATACTTTACCTGTATTAACGTGACGTTTTATTACCCCAATTGTTGATTAATACTGTATACCAAATCCTGTCTACTAATCCCGTTTACCGATTTAGGTTTCAAAACCTTAGGTGACCTGCACTCAGGATACACCACCTGCCTTGACTTAACATTTTATTGCTCCAATTGCTGATTCACCCTGAGCGTTAGTGTATTCGGAAAAGTGTTACTGTTTTCCAAGTGATAGTGTACTGAAGTGAAAGTGAATTCTTAAAATGTCGTACTGCTCGTGAAGTGATAAAGTGACAGTGTATTCTGCATATCTTACTGTTCTTGCATTTCCGATCTCCATTGCATTGCATGAAAACCGTTTTCCAAAAAGGCAACCACACACTGTTTTCTTAAAAACTGGGAACCGTATCCATTTATCGCTGTGTAATCAGCCTGGATCTCTGATCCTGGAGTGTTGCTATGAAAATAGCGTGGACCAATGGTCCTGAAGTGTTGCTGTGAAAACAGCGTGGATCTCTGATCCTGAAGTGCTACTATGAAAATAGCGTGGACCCATGTTCCTGAAGTGTTGCTGTGAAAACAGCGTGGATCTCTGATCTTGAAGTGTTGCTATGAAAATAGCTTGGGTTTCGACCCTAAAGTGTTGCTGTGAACACAGCTTGTGTGACGACCCTGAAGTGAGTGATACTGGAAATCCCAAAAATTGTTAAAGTGTCTGATCAGCGTGTTGTGTTGGTTTGCTGCATTTATTCATACGCATTTCATGCATGACTATCCTCACTGAGTCTTCGTGACTGACACTCTCTTTGTTTCAATAAATTTAGTTTCCCAGATTTTGAGCACGAGGACAGGCTCAGGTAACTCAGATAGCCGGACATTGGCTAATTCCGCTGCTGCAGTTCTTAAGTTAGATGTGTGTTTTCTGTTTCTGTTTTCAGTTCTACTTATCCTGCACATACGGCTGTAACGGATAATATTGTAATATTTTAATAAATGTGTATTTGAAATATTCGGCACAACACTTGACGTCTGAACCAGATCCCGGGCCGCTACAGCTTATAAAGTGTAACGATGTCATATTTTGCCAAAAGACCTTTGGAGATAGGAGGACAACACATCAGAATATACCTCTCCTTATTTTATAGAACTCAGAAATGAAAATTTTGAAATAATTATTTGACAAAAAAAATCACCTTATTGTACCTTGATTTACACCACACGTGTCACAATTGTAAAAATGTCAACAAGTCATACTGTATATAGAAGAGAATATGAATACTAAAAAATAGAAAAATACGTAGAGATAAATGACAGGTTATTTTGCCATTTCGAAAACCTAAAGAACTTGATGCTTGATTAACAAACCTCTTTCATCAAACTCCATTATCCACCACAACGCTCCTTATCTTCCAAGAAACAAACTCAGCTTTGATGCTCCTATTAATACACTCCCAATCAATAACTGTTTATAGACATCGAGATTTATCCTAGCCTTTTCATTATATTAACAACATAACATCCTGAATCAAACATAAATTAATAACCAATTCCCACATTAGAATATTATGATTGAAACAAATATGAAAAGAGCACTATAGTAGAAGGTAAACTGATATTGTATAAAATCACATGGCATGTAGTATGGAAAAGCAAAACGTTTTAGGTGATGAACAGTACAATATGCGATGTTGCATTAGTGACTATTTGATGATATACGAAGCAAATATTGAGGTATGCCTACCTCAATCAAGATGGAAAGCATATCAATAGGTGCACAGTGTGATATCTTTTTATCCTTACCACATGAAGAAGCAAAACATTGCTCGGGTTTATAACCTGAATTTGTTACTATGTAACTAACATAATATTGTACAAATAACTACCATAAGCTAGCGCACAACAAAGAATATATACAGCTAACGGCTGAATCCAACAACAACAGAGAAGAAGGAGAAGCAGATTTATATAGCCTCTGTAGGGATGTGCTTCTCTTACACATTTCGTCGAACATGTAGCAAGATGAGCCAACGACCCTCGACTCTACGCCCTATATAGCATAGACGCGCACACGGCACCCTAATAAAGAATCAGGAATAATATTGAGCTTTACAATTAAGTTTTGTCCGAGAGCGATGAAGTACTGAGGGTTTCGATTCACATTCACTAACATATTCGGTTAACATAAGCCAACATCTTAGTGCATGAACATTGGTTGAATAGAAACGGTGCTTAGAAGGGAATTAAACAGTGCATTTTCAGAAGCACCAAGGCATGCGCACTATAAATCTCTTTAAAGTAAAACCCAATTTTCGAGCACTCACCCCACTTGCAGGCCAATAAATTCTCCTTTAAAATTTAATGCCGACACTTTCCACTCAAATAGGATAAAGTCGTGTTTGTGCACAGCTAGGCCATTTTTCCCGAAAATTTAAAGCTAAATTAACCCACAAAAAGTACAATACAATACATATTTACAACATGATTTAATGAAGAGTGAATGCAATGAAAGAGCTATTCAACAAAAAGCAAAGTATATTAAAGAAGAAAAATAGACATGCATTTTTCAGATCGAGCATGAACGGAAAGAAAGAGCTATGATAATCCATGAAAGTAGCAAAATATGTATAGAAATGAAATTAGAACAAGTAAATGGTAAGAAAATAACCTTAAAGTAGGGGCTTTGCGAGTAAGCTTTATTGTCACATAGTAAAGGGACCTTGCTATATTTAGTACTTTTCAATGTCACTACCTCTCGCAGGCATTGAAATTGAGCTTCAATATCTGATGTTGGTGGAAATATGATGAACCATTCAGTAGCTATTGGATAACCACATCACAACAACATTTAAAAAACAACCTGCTCATTGATCCAGAAATATATATGAAGTCATGATATGATTAAAATGCTGGAAGATTCACCAACAAAGTGAAATCTGAAAAACACGAGATATCTTAGTATAAGGGTAACAAACTTTAGAATTGAACAACTCTTACTATTCCTAGTGAATTATGCATTTTCAATGCTAATCGGTTGAAAATTTTCACATAAGCCTTTCATTGACCTTCATATCCCAAAAAAACATCTTTCGTGATTAATGAGTTGATACATCCAAAAGACACATCCAAAGGAAAGGTATGCAAACAATAATGTAAGAACTTCTAGGACAACCAACTTTCACTTGAATGTACACATCCATTTTTCCATTTTCGCTTAGAAGTGCTGGTGGATAAGTGGTAGACAATACAGTATGTTTAAATAAACAAAACCTATGAAAGTTTCAGGAATTTCAACAAACGGCTGGTAGACATTATTCTAAGAGTATATAGACGAATAAAATTCGTCTACTCTAAAATAACATTTAAATATATATTAGAAGGTAAAATATAATTTTATAGTATTTTTTGGAATTTTACTAAATTAAATTTTAAAATAAAATTACTAGATCATTTTCTAATATATAAAATTAGATCAAATTATGACGTATGGATCAACGTGGAATAAATCGTTCAAATTGGACTGTGTACGATGAAATTGGGCTAGAAGTATGGACTAAGGCTACACATGAAGATTTGGGCTAGAAATGATGAGTTGGGCCATGGGCTCCTACATTCAAGGGGAATCTTCCAAACAATTATAAATAGAGTCATTCCCCCTTCATTTTCACACACATTTTGATTTACCAAGGAGCCAAGAAGGATTTAGCAAGGAGCTAAGAAGTATTAAGCAAGGAGCATTAAGCAAGGAGCAAGGAAGAGCAAGAACAACCCTTCTCCTCCCAAGATCCGCCGTCTTCCTCCAAGCGCCGCCAGCTTCTTCCGAAGATCCGCCTTGAAGTTCGACCAAGCCTTCAAGTAGTTCATCCAAGAATCAAAGAATAGTCCCATTTGATCCAAGAAGAAGTCTTCGCACATCTGGAGAAACGTGTCTAGGAGATCAACCAACATTAAAACAATATCAAAGCCCATTTCTGCGACGATCAAGAAGCATTATTCGAAGAGTTCATCAATTCTTCAAGAAGATCGCCATCGTTCGCTCTAAACATTTCCAAGTCCGCCAATTCGATTCGAGATCAAGCCATGAAGCCCTCGCATCAACGTTCGCTCGACTTTGAAGTCAAAAGTTTTAAATCGAAGAATTTGAAGATCCAAGTTCGTCGTCTTAGGAAACTAGAATCAGAGGATTAGACTAGAGATTTGTACCCGCTTTAAATCAAGATCAATAAATTATCATTTGAGCAATTTTATTTGCTACAAATTTTTGGCACGTCCAGTGGGACCTTGATATCTTCCTCCCTCTTCATACGAGATGGAACTAAACTTCGTAGTTTGTCAAGGCATATGGCTTAACAGCTTCTTCTTCCTTGTCGAGATTTATGGGTCCCAACCTTTGGTGTATGGATTTAGCTGGTTTTAGTATTTGGTGTACATATTTCGTGTTTGGTCCCAGTCTTTGATGTACAGATTTGCTAACCGATCCCAACATTTGGTGTACATTGCTTTTGGCGGCTCCCAATCTGTCAAAGACAGACTTTCGTTGAGAACTGTCATGACCATCTGTAAGATTACTCTCTAACCCAAACTTCTCATCCTCTCCTATGTAATTGCTAGTAGCTCGCTTGATGGTGATACGTATTAGGCTCACTCGTGTGAATCTCAAACCTTCTCGAGTTTTTCCATTTCTTTGAGAGCTAGTGGACTTTGACGCATCTTCTTTAAGAGGAGGGCTCTTCTTAGGATTATATCCTGCACCAAAAGTTTAAAAGCTTTAGGTCCAAAGTGCTCTGCAGGGTGAGCTATTTCATGTTCCGCCAAGCTTCCTTGCACGGGGCGAACGAATCCCTCGAGTGGCGGTTTGATAGGATTGGTGATGTTGAGCTTCGTCAAGGGTAGAGTAAGACCGTTCAAACAACCATCTTCTTCATGTGAGAGTTTAACAGTACGACTTTGGGATAATGACTTCCCCTTATCAGGCATGACAACTTGGTCTTTCGACTCTCCACTAGAGCTTGATTCTTCACCTGGAACCTCGGCACGTTCTATGTAATATTTCG
>JAYMSP010007406.1:0-10014 GCA_036897095.1 Plantago elongata
ATATTATATGCTTATTCATGCTTATTCCAATTAGTTTATTGTTTTTTTACTACTATTTCAGCATGCGACCAGACCCGATTCGATAAATTGGGGAATTAATTTGGAGAAATCTAGTACCCGGAGCCTTGACGTGGGGTGTAGCGGCCCGGCTGCAGATCGAGGTCCGGACGTCAAGGATTATGTCAAACTCCCAAATACACATATATATCAAAGCGTATAATTATTACAGACCCCAAATTTAATTTACAAGTCAACAGTTATTTCATACGTCTAATAAATCAGCAGCAGAATAAGTAGTAAGGCATAGTGTCAGTCTGTCTACCCCGATCTCACTTCGTGCTTTAAACCTGGGAAATTAAAGTTTGAACAGGAAGAGCATAAGTCCTATAAACTTAGTGAGAATAATCAAGCAAGTATCAAAATGCACGAATGCAACAGGATAACAAACCATCACCACAAGTTGTTCAAGCAATTTTCAAAATGGGAAAACCGTTAGCAGGCAGGCAGGATCATAGCACATAAAAGGTGCTAGATTCACAGTACTGTAACAGTAATTGTCTTGGGCTGGACCAAACTGATCAGGTATTGGTCAAATCACAAGATGGTGTAACAGGATGGAGGAGTGACCTCGCCGGTGCTGCATAGAATGATAGGCACTACCCATTGCAACCTGGATATACATGAGTGGAGGAGTGACCTCGTTGGTGCTGCATAGAATGATAGGCACTACCCATCGCAACCCGAACATACATGAGTGGAGGAGTGACCTCACCGGTGCTGCATAGAATGATGGGCACTACCCATCGCAACCCGAACATACAGGAGTGGAGGAGTGACCTCGCCGGTGCTGCATAGAATGATGGGGACTACCCATCGCAACCCGAACATACAGGAGTGGAGGAGTGACCTCGCCGGTGCTGCATAGAATGATGGGCACTACCCATCGCAACCCGGATATAGGACCGTTGAATATTCCGAACAAGTAACAGGAGCCCGAAAAGATAGCGCTGCATACCGCTTTATAAATGTTGTCGAACAAGTCGACCAGGCCGGTTTTCCAAGTTTTTCTTTTTCAAAATAGTGTGGTTGCTTTTTAAAAATTATTTTTCATGCAATGCATATCACGTGGAACAACAAGACATAATCATGATGGAATAGCAAGAGGTAACTGGAATAGAATATAATGATATAATCAGGTCAGAATATCAAGTTGTAACCAGAATAAAGATCAACAGGTTCAATAACAATCATATAGTCAATAATCGTAGTTAGTAGTTGTGTCGTAGTCAGTCGGGATGTCATCGCGTAGTCGAAGTCAGAGTCAATTAAGCAGTCAAGCAGACAGGAACAAGTACTGGAATAGGAAGGCTTGAAAGATAACAACTTTCCCAGGGCCGGATGCCGAAAGCCTGAAATCACTCACCTTGGTTGAACTTATAAGCTACACAACCTTGTAATCCTGACAAATGGACAATGCTACTTAACTTTTACGCAAGAATAATTATAAACCTCCCGTAATTTCCCCCAACAACAATCATAACAAGTAGTAACAATTAAATAAAGGCGAAGACGCTTAAGCATATAATTTCATATAATCATATGATACTACAAAGCACTCAAGATCGACACAGTACCAAGCTTCATGATCAAGTTGAAATTAATTTGGAACACATGGATACTATGCGCAATTATACCTGCTGAGTAGATAAATAAATAATGCCAAGAAACATGTTGATTACTCAGACCAAAGCTGGAATTAATTTTTAACAAACCAAACTGCCAATTAACAGCAAACCTAAACCAACACCGCAAACAGATACAACAGCCAACTCAGCAAAATATCAACTTAACATTCATCTGTATTTAAGAAATAGACTTCCAGCTTTAGATTTTAGAGATACTCAAAGATTGAATACTAGCCGATTAGGTACTCAGAAATCCGGAGATAATTCAGTGAAATCCAACTATACTCAACAATTAATCCAGGCAATGGGCTTCATTATACTACTACTACAACTAGTCTCAGGTCAAATGCTTAGCAAATCATGTAGAGAAAACCATGTGAGTAGAGTTGGACTAACAACAAAGTATCATTTTCCAGGGCCTACTTTCAACTGTTCACATGAAAACGTATTCAATGCAAGTAACCACGCTACGACATCACCTTCACCGAAGGATAAACATCAAGATCAATGATACCTAAAAGAGACTTGCAAACCAAAGAACCAATGTTGTAGCTAGATTTCAAACAGCCATGACTACTTAACATTTTAACAAGATAGATTCTCGTACGACAAGAAAATTCACCCGCTGTTTTACTTTATATGCATTTGGTATGACATATAGTGACACAGACCAAGTAATTCAAAAAGAGCAGGTGGTTACAAACCTTCTCATACCAACAAATAGCACAAAAGTATACAATCAGCAACATCATGTACTTTTAACAGCATAATCAAATGTTAATCAATAGCCTCACACAAGTTAGACACACCCGAAGAGTTATAGACTCGAGAGCTTCACCATCAACACTTGAAACCATAATTGCTCCTAGTTTAACGCTAATCATTTCCATCCAAAACATCAAACAACAACACATACTTCCACGCATACCATGCTCTCTAAGCTACATTTACGACTAGCAAGCCACAAAATCTTCTCAAAATAATCATTAGGATAAACAAATCAAACCAACAAACACACACAACAGTCAATAAGTAGCCCATCTAACCAAAACAGGGCACGACAATCAACATGGAAGGAAGGAATTCGATTCAAACCCAACACGACCCAAATTAACTACCTTTCGACAACCACATATACCAGGCACATAATCACACAGCACGCAGTATACATATACACTTGATGCTTCAGCATAATTGAATAAATCATAGAAATGCATAAATACAGAACAAATAACAGTACAACTCATGTAGCTGCAGAGTGTTTGCTAAGACAACATGCACTACTAATTCAACCTCAGAAATACGAAAACGACTAAAGCAAGAAATCAACTCAACACAGCTTAACAATTAATTTTCCATCCCAAATTCGAGTATAATCGAAAGAGAAGGGGTACTAACCGGAGAAGTCAATCGAGAGCACGATAACTAGTCCGGTGCAAGCAACGAACGGGAGACGAGGGGCGCGGGTGAGAATGGCCGAGAGAGAGTGGCGACAATAGGCGAGAGGCGGAGCTACTGCTCCAATTTTTCAGAGGGGACTGATGGTGTGGCGAATGAGAAGGGCGATGGGGCTTTTTATAGCCGTTTCCGGCCGACCAAGCATCATGATGCATTTCGAAATACATGAGACCCACCATGTATTTCAGTTTTGCACCCTTAGACGTGAAAATGGATTCACGTGAATTGACCTCAACACCCATACTGTTCCCAGAATTACGAATTGTCATCCTAAACCCTAGTCTCCATCTTGCATCGATATAAATAGAAGACTTGTCAATTTCATCTCCCACCATTGTTGTCTCCAAGCTTTCTCCACCCATTATTCCGCAAATACTTGAAGGTTGAATGCTATTTTGGTTGATATATTCTTGTTCGTCTCCTAATTTGCTTTCTCTGTATCTTGGCATTTTCGAGTTTAGTGGAGATTGGGAAAAAGTCGAATTGGCTCGTAGCCGATTCAGGTATTTATAGCGTTCCCTTTAATCAATTATGTAGTATCTATTGGTGGTTGAGGAGTGATCATTGAATGGGTTTCATGTAGATGCATTGAATGTCTCTTTATTGTCATGTGTATGAGTTAATGCGGGAGTTCATGTGTTGTTATATGCGAATAAATGACTGTGGGTCTGACTGAATTGATTTTGGGTTGTTGGGTACCCATCGGGGACATATTTGTTGAGTACCATTTATGCTATTATATTTATTCTCAGGCCATTCGTTGGTGTTAACTCATTCTCATTCAATTAGTTTTTTGTGTTTAGTTATGGTGTCATATGCTCAAAGGAAGCGAACTACTTTGTGTATGGCTCTTGGTATGATGCTAGCCATTAGTTGGTACTACTATAGGAAGGTAAGGTCGCGTATGCTACGCCTACGTAAATGCAAGCGCGCTGCCCGTTATCGTATGCACCTAAAATGGTTTTCCAAAAGGAATACATGGATAGACTGACTATTAAGAGTGATGTGAATTGCAAAAATGTATTGCGAATGACCAAAATCAATTTTAGGCAGTTTTGTAACCTACTAAAGGAGAATGAGGGTTTAGAGAAAAGCAAATATGTGTGTCTTGGGGAGAAGGTTGCAATATTTCTTGTTGTTATTGGACATCAAACGAAGCAGGGGGTTGCTCAGTTTGGCTGGAGACGATCGGGGTGGACCATTAGCGTGTACTTTAATGAAGTCCTTCAATGTGTGTTAAAACTGCATAGGATCTTGTTGGCCCGTCCTCAACCTATTCCTCATACATGTGTGGACGAGCCTTGGTGTCATTTTAAAGTAATGTTGTGTCACTATTCGATTATTGTTATAACACTGATACAAATGACCCAAAGTGAAAGTGTCATGGTCCACATTGTGAATTCACCATTTATGACACATTGCTTATCATACCATCGACCACCAAACCTAAGGCATATACTCCTCAAATGAGCCGGCATTCCTACCAAAGAAAGTCACAATAAATGTGCTACAAGTTAACTAAAGAAAACAAGATTATGATTAACAAAAATACTAGAACAAAATCATGCTATATTCAGTTTACTACAATGATAATATATTTGCAGAAAGCTACTGATTCTTACGGAATCAACAAATTAGAACTAGATGCTCAAATTATAATGATGCTTATACACTCATACAGATCCAGAGGCATGCATTATTAGATCAGGAGATGTAAACATGAGGAATGAAGCATGCTTTCAAGAACATCATAATTGGAACTCCCAATCATACTTATGCAATTATACAGATCGGAAGGAATGCATTATTAGATCAACATATATAAACCTAAGGAAATAAGCATGCAATCAAGAACATCGTACATTCATACTTACGAAGAGGAAAAGCATTAACAATAACACACAACATATGCATACACTTTACTTACTAAAAAGTAAGAAACCATCACTAAATTTCTAACTCTTGGTCCCAATTTAGACCCTCTTCGCCGGGGAATTCCAGTGCCAAAACCAGTTCCGTTGCCATATCTCACATTCACCATTTCAGCTCCCACATTAGACACTTCAGCTTCCACATTCACCATGGTCTTAGTTGTTGGAGAAAGTTGCAGTTTCGAAGGAGAAAAGAGGAGGATGAAGAGATGGAAGAAGAAGGGACACTCAGGTCATAGTAATGAGGGTTAGTTGAGGGGGTGGTTGTGGGTAATGAGGTGATGTATTAATGTTGGAGTAAGTAAGGGGATAAGTGTGTGTAAGGGGTGAGGCTATCATCATTATCAATTTCAAATGAATGTTCACTATACTCTCTTTGACTCCTTGTAAAGTTGAGATAAAGTATGATACTTTTACGGATTGTCCAAATACCAAATACGACAACTATCGAATCCTCTGTAATGCATAAGTCACTGATGTTTCTTCGTATAGTACGTAGTCGAGTTGAATATCTTTGTATAGTATAATACGGTACTTCAACCTTCTCAACCATAAAACAAGTCAAGCATTGAATTCAACACATCTATATATACTACAACATTATATCACATAAATCATCTTCAACTTAAGTATCAAAATCAAAGAAAACATGAATCATCTTTGCGCTTGTAGATTAACAATAAGGCGATTCATGTCAACAACCGACCAGAATCCGGCAAGAAGGTTTGCCTAGTGTCCACGATTGAAGGTAAACACTTTAATCGTATGTAGTTTCCACATTCTTTTTCAATTGCATTTCGTAATCATAACTGTTATCTTACTAACAGAACGAAAGGGGTTGTTCCCACTGGTCTTGGATTGATCCGAAATTGACACAACATTACAAAGATGTCATCAATGGACTATATGAATCGAACAACCATATGCTTGAAGAGATCGTCAATCTCAAATCTTGCAATGCAACGTTGGAGGCTAAGCTGCAAATAAATCAAAGCAAAGACGGTGAATCAGTCAGTTGGGGAACGACTGCTAGTTCAACTGATATGGATTCAGCCGCCACTAGTGAAGTTACCAGACCCCTTGTGAACATTTAGAAACACCTAGCACGACATCCGACCCAAATTTACAAGTTCAAAACACCGTTCACCAACCGAGGGATCATCCGGCTAACCCAATTACACTAGCCATTGTTTTTTCCTGATTGGGCTCATCTTCCATGCCTCCATTACCGCATAATAGGGAAATCGACATCTAAAGAAGTCGCTCGAGATGGTATGTTCGATTTTACGTTAAGTACTAGTATGTTTTCATTTCTACTCATGTATCCAATTTTCAATTGCTTGTTTACGAGTCCAATCATGTAACATTTGATTTTCAAATCGTAAGAAATATGAATCATATTAGCAACGTCCTCAGTTTGAGTAATTTATCGACACGGTTTGGTAAAACACACTTTACTCATTTTTGCACTCATTTGCTTTGTACCAATCGATAGCTAAATGGGCCAAAATTGTGTTAAAAGTAAGGGTATACATGACACTTCACGTCTCAAAGTAAGGCTACTGATGTCATTTCACATGTCCAGACCCCACACGGAGGAGGAAAAGCACACAATCTGTATTCATACCAATCAGACTTGTATTTCCTGTTTTAACACCCGTTAAGTGCAATCTCACTACCAATCAAGTGCAAAATCGTAAGTTGCAAAATTAAAAAATTGTACTAGTCACAGGAGTGCAAAAAGGTAATGGTTGACCCAACTTTGCACTCCTCCCTACAAATCAGCCCTTTAGTTGTACAATTTTGTACATAAAATGCCATCCTCTTTTATTATAAATACAGTTACTGATGCATTTCTTCACATTATACGTGTAATAAACTATATGTTTGTCGCATTTTAAATATAGTAACATTATATTTCTTCACATCTTTCCTTTTCTTTTTTTTGGTTTGCTTAGATTTAATAGGTATATATTTTCATGTACAAAATTAACTTCCAACTATAATTTTATACTTTCTACCTCGTGGAAAATAGGTTTTCGTTACTTTCTTTTGTCAAGAAAATAAGATATTAGTGAGTGCATCAAATTGATTTTAAAGTTGAAACTTGGATAAAAAGAAGTTAGTGGGTTTAATTTTAGTATATTTAACGTTAAAATTGTTTGTGTAAGAAAAAAAAAATTATTTGGAACGCACAAAACAACTGAATGAAAAAATTATTTTTGAGATGGACGAAATACTAGACCAATTCAAACGGGACTGAGAAGCTCACTTTTGCAAGAGAAGCCCAGGCGTAGGCCCAACAAATTGTTGGGAAAAATAAGGTACATTTCAGCTGATGTAATAATGTATAATTGTAATAAAACCTCTATAAATTAATACTCGGTAAATTAATAATTTAATAAAATTAATAATTTGTCTAGTTTCAACTTAGGATCAGTACAAAATTGGATCCCAATTAATAAAATAATAAAATATTAATTTTTTAAAAATTTCAATATATATATATAATTACTAAAATATTCCACATATGTGTGTGTGCGTGTGCGTGTGCGTGTGTGCACATGCACACGATATAAACTTTAAAATCTAAGATTTTCTAGTTAAAAATGAATCTATAGTCGCTTTTAATTTTTTAATTGTTGAACTTCAAATGTATGGTGAGTTCATCTTTGAATCTCTCTACATTGCACTTATGATTTGGGGAGTTCCGTCTCATATTGCAACAAAAATGTTGTCAAAAGTTGTTGCTGCTTGCAATGTTTCTTTTCGAGTAATCGTTCTAAAGCCATTGAGTCATCCTCAACTTCGTCATCGACCGAATTTTGAATGGTATATGTCACAATTTTTCGATGCTTTGAACCTTGTAACATTCATTATTTTCATGAGAATGATCTAGCAAATGATTCACATCAATTTTGTGTCGTTAATGCATACCCGTAATCAAGTTCTCAAGTTCACGAATGTCTTCTTCAGAATTTAAATCGTTTAAATCACTTGAGCGGGTTGGATCCGCCAAACGAATTTTGCAATATTAATAGCAATTTAAAGGTCATACATAAAACCTCTTTCAATTAATAAATTATTAATTTATCGATATAATAATATCTCGTTAAATTAATAAAATATTCTGATTCCATCATTATTAATTTATTAAATTTTACTGTAATATGGTCCCGCAAATAAATCATCTGAGCTTTTGAGAGTTAGTCGAATTTTGAATATAGTGATGCTTCGACTCTTGGCAAAAGTTTTGTAAGAAATATTGATTTTCTTGTATAATATAAATGATTTATCATTTCATCACATATTATTTTACACTAACATTACGAGTTTATTTTAGACTGGCGTATGCACACCATCTTTATTAGAACATTACACTTTATCTCTTAAGAAGATAATGCAAAAATAGCATATGAATAATATGACCCTCTACTTTAATTGATTCTCGTAAGAGAACAATTTTGCGTTAAATTTAAAATTATAGTTTAAATTCCACAGTGACACCATATTGAAATTAACCTTGGTGAAGGGTACAAGATACAAACTCTGAATGAATTAATTGGTCTAAGGTCTGGATTGCGACTTGGGCTTTATTCTGTGGTGCTGGTGCATGTAAGATAGTTTAATTTAGGGGGAAATGTATGTGCAGCTGCACGTGGTAGTAACTAACGGAACGTATAAAAATGGAAGGGAAACTAGAGGTGCCACGCCATCAAATCATAATTGCAGACTTGCAGTTACTACAAGTACTATACTACTACCGGTTAGGTTAAGCCTCACGTGGAGAGCATGGCCTCAGGTAACGATCGGTTAGCCCGGCCCAATTAATGAGTCACCTTCCCCATACTTATTAATGTCTGCCTGCCTACATTTGCCCCCAGCCTAGGCCCCAACGTCAGATATTTCCCTACTTTCTTCGCTAGTAGGTGGATTAAGTTCAATTAAATAAGATTTCGTATTCGTTGAAACAGTCATCCATTTTGAAAAGAATCTAACCGTGCTCGACTGAATTAGTTACATATTGCGAATATGAATGAGAAATAGTTTGACGCAATGCTAAAACTAGCAACACGCAAAATTCAAAGTTAATAACGCAAAATTCAAAGTTAAGAAAGATTATTCAATTGGGTAATTTATTACGTAGTTCATTAATTGTATATTAATCTGAGTTCTTTCATGGCTTCTTGGGGCAGCAGAATGAATCATGCTAATACGGGTCAACCTTCTAAAAAACATTATCCTCATATGTAAGTACGTAACGCAACTTAACTTAAATTAACTTCCCAAATTATTCAAGAGCCATCTTTATTCACTCCATCCTGAAGAAATATGTGTTCATGATCATGTAATGAGTACGTTGTTAGAATGTTTTCATCAAAATTGGTTTTGTTCAATCGACCCCTCTTGTTGGCAAGCTGATGATTGCTACATAGATATACAAATATTTATTGCATAACCACTCAACAATTTAAAGTATGTTTTGACGGAGATGTAACAACAGATTAATATATTAAATAATATAATAAATCTTTTATTCTTCTGTTCAATTGCCATTACACTTTTAAAATTGTCGTTTCACTTTTATAATTTGTTTAACATTTTTTTTATTTGTAACAATAAAAAAATCTTTAATTGTCATGTTAAAGTGATCTTTCACTCGTTAAAGTGTCGTTCACTATTGCACTTTATTTAAAACTTCTTCTCTATCCTTCAGCAATCGGCTACAAAAAAAATATTGTTTTAATTTTCTTCGCTCCCAACCTCACACCCCACGTGCAAAACTCCTTCAGAGTCTTTACAGATTCACTCCAAAATATATTTTCTAAATGAATTGAAAACACTTTAGAACATGGTGAATATGATTAGTTTAGGTGAACGTGATTGGGTTCAGGCAAAGAAACCAAGCTAGAATTGTTTAGATGAACGTGTCAATGGCT
>JAYMSP010007407.1:0-10013 GCA_036897095.1 Plantago elongata
TTTAAGTCCAAAACATGCATTCATGATAAAAGGTAATTAAGTCAAGCTGGTAAGTTAAGTTTAATCAAGCCGAAGATGAAGAAAAATCCAACTATCCGAAGATTTTCCAATTATTTGCCAAGCAAGAGGAACGGAGGGAATTGTTTCATCCTTGTCAAGCATAAACTCTTTAAATAAACTGAAAGTCTGTAATTATTGCAACATTGTGCTCTTAAACGTTTGCAGTTTAAGATGTTCATGTTGCATCTACGGTTTTGTCACTGAGGCTTAAATCTCTCTGCTCTACCAAACTCTTTTCTTGACTGTCCTTTTTTCTCCTTGAATTGGTTCATATATGTTATTAGTGGTTGGACCCCTGGTGATGGTTATATTTCTTGTGTTCACACTTCACTGGAGAACCAGGATTATATTTAAAAATGCTTCTATATTTGCTGGAGGGTTCTTTTTCATTGTTCCAAGCCATTATTGAAATGCTAAAACTTGAGATGACATTGGCTTCTGCTGCACGCCATAAAATTTGCCAAGTGCCTCGAGATACAGATGCAAGTGGAGCGTTATTAGTGTTAGGTGGGACAGTGGAGGTTCGTAGTGTCAACATTGGGAAATAGAAGTATAAGATGTTACAACTCATCATTATAATCATCTTAGGAAATAAATGTACACATCAATGTTTTTCTGTTTGTGAACATATCTGACTCGAGATGTCTTGTTGAAATGATATATAGGAATAAGTGGAATCCATTTTAGGGCATGTCTGACTTTTGCAGGCGTTAAAATATGTGTCATTTAGTAAGATACAGGAGCACCGATGTGATTTTCCCAGTTTTCTAACATAGTTCTCTTATTTTATTTAGGTTAATATCTGGGAGGAGCGGAAAGTATTTGGCTCAAGAGGCCAGCTTCTGAAAATAGAGCTTGAGAAGAGGCCACAGGAAAATGGCAATAGACATGCAAGTATTGCTAATGGGCTCGATCTGGTAACTTCATTTGTTAGTTGAATGTTTTTCTTCTTCATGTGCATGACTTGTGAAATGAAATCTTAGATCATTATTTCTATGCCTGCACAAACAGAAAACTCCAAGTGGGTTGCTGCTGGACAAAATAGTCACTGGCTATCAATCTGTCTATTGCAGTCAACTGGATGAAGAAGCCATTTTGAACAAATGTAGGACTGCCATCAGCTTTGTTCAGAAAGTGGATAAAGACTTTGGTGGTGACTACAGACTTGGTACATGTCTTTGCATACAAGTTGCTCCACTGCTTGTGCTGTTTAATGATGTGAACTTGTCTATCTGCCCTAACTCATCTAGTTAAGGCTACAAGGTTCATGCCTCTGTCTGTTCTAAACTGATTGGCCTGTGGAGTATTTAACTTAGTATGTATCAAAATGTTTTAGGGGCCATGTATGAAACAATCAAAGCAGTTTGCAGTTTTGTGGCATCTGCCAATTTATTCTCTTTCATTTTCGTTCATGAGTGTTTTGCTCTGGACACTTGCATTCAATTGGTCTTTGAAATAATATGGCAACTGATGTGGATCGCATAAGTTTCTCATTTTCTAACTCTGCCCTTATTGAAAATATCAACAGGGCATGTGAATAGCAGCATCACTGATGAACTGAAGGGGCAGAGTGTGGTGTTAAGAGACAGCATTGAGAAGCTAAAGATGGTTGAATGCGCTAGAGCAAGTCTCATAACTCTTCTCCGTGAAGCTCTGCAGGAGCAGGTAGATGTTTTTAGTGATACTCACATGCCGTAAAGGCGTAAACTGTTCAATTGATAGTTAAGTTTCACCATATGACTCTTTTGTTTAACCATGAGCTTTTGTTGTCTTCATTAGGAGAATAAGCGTGATCAAGTGCGGGATCAAGTTCAGGTATGTCATTTGCCTTTCTTTTACTGACTGTTCAACTTTATAAAATCATAATCCACATTTATGTGGAGCGTAGAATCATTACAGTAGTATCATACAGTCGCTAAAATAATTTGGAACTAATTTCCCATAATTTTTAATTTTCAGGCGGCACAGATGAATTCAGAACAGGCCAATCACATTTTCCAACAGCTACAGCTACTTGGTGGCAGCAATGTTAACGGGAACATGACTCCAGCTTCGCAGGCCCCACAAAGTTTGACATCTGGTGAGCAGCAGCAGCCATCCACCGTGGTTTACACACGGCATGTATCCGCTGGTCCTGAAATATCTAGTCATGTGGAAAAAGATGTTAAGATGGAAGCAGCTGCAGTGGCGGCGAAACTCATGGCGGCGACGTCTTCAGCTCAGATGGTGAATTTTGTCCTCTCATCTCTTGCATCCGGCCTGAATCCTGTAAACGAGTCAGCTAGTGATTATCCTCCTGAAAAGAAGGCTAAGGTCGAGGAAGGACAACAATCTTCCCACACTGCTACTGAAAATCACCCGGTCCCACCACCAGAGGAACCGAATCCAGAAGAGCATCCTCCTCCACCACCATCATCCCCGCCTCCGCCACTCCCGCCACTGCCCCAGCCTTTGCGACCATACCAGGTACCTCAATATACGCATGTCTACTCAGTGCCGTATACCTATAACATGCCTCAGCCACAACTAGTGGCTGCACCAATTAATAATTATGGTGCCCCTGTTGCTGGACTTCCAAATCCAATGGCTGGAGTCTCTCAGTATCCTCCTCTTCCGCCAAATATTTATCAGGGTTATCCAGGTGAAGGTGGTTATTATACCAGCCATCCGTAGAAATGTGAAGTTAAGCTTTCCTTAAAGCCTAGAACTTTTTTTCTTTTGATAAACTACATGTCTGTGTAGTGAGATGCATGTGATTTATAGGTTTGAACTACAGCTCCAGATACTCGACTGTAAGTTTTTAGGTTGGATCATGTTGTTGTAACTTTATCTCATCGTGGTAGCATCTATCAAAGTGTTCTCTAACGCTTTTGTAAATGCGTTCGATTGTGTTTCTTAACTAGTCTATCCAGTGCATTTCCGTGTTTGAAACTTGATATGGGAACTTTTGGACAGACTGTGTGCCTTAAAATGCACATTCCATAAGCCCATGAGTGCTTGCATCTTTATAACATTAATGATAGATCCGATTTAGGTAAGAGTTGTTTTGTTTGTGTGCGAGTGAGCCATGAAAATTTACTGTGGTGGTGAACCGGTGATAATTTGGTGGCTGCCCACTTCCCAGGCCATGTTCGTTGGGGTGAAAATTTGAAATAGGATGGATGAAAGTGAAATGTAGAAGTCACCGACAAGCTTGGTTAGATTGGCTGACATCTTCAAAGGAGCAAGAAGAGTAGTATATAATTAATATAGTTACGTATTAATTATTAAAGTATGATGATCAGAATTCAGATCAGTCGCCTGTCTATTAATTATGGTCTGGAGGAGGGAGCCAGTTCTACGTATTGTTAACCCTGCTATTTGCTAGGCAATCGTGCTGGAAATACAATTTAGCCGCCGGGTTGGTGCGGTTATTTATGGCTTAATATATATGTGATAAGCTGGTCACACTGTATTATATCACATGTCAGGAAAATACAATTTAGCTGGATTAATGCGCTTATAATTTATCGTCTCTGTCATAAGTTGGTTACACTATATTACCATATGTCACACACACTACACACTAGGTGACGGTTTGGTATAGTATTGAATTGAAGTTGGATCCATTTGAATGGATGAATATTGATCAAATTATAATAGAATTGTTAAAATTAATGTTTTGTATAGAATTGTAATTGAATAGGGTATTGTAGGTTTGTTATATTGATTGTGTAAGAGATAAATGATTGGTGTATTGGTATTGGAATTTAATAAAATATGTATGATTATTAGATTGATTAATTATTGATATTTAAGGTTGTTAGAATTATATTTTAATTATGTAATAAGTTGTTTGGTAGTATTTGTGTATGGAATAATGTTTTTATTTATTAAAATGAGATAAAATTATAATAATAAAATTATATTTCAGAATAATCGAAGTAAATATTATTGAATGAAATCGTAAATAATTGAATAATGTATTCGAACACGATTATAGAGACATGGTATGGCATGTTAGTATTTGTATGAATTGGATATACGATAGAATAATGACATGCATATTATAAATAAGATGAATAATTTCAAAAGTTTCGAAACAAACAATGCAAATACGAATTCAGACAGAATTACAACCACATGTGAACCGGAAAGCTTAAGAAAGTATTACAACACACAACAATCGAAATTAAGAATTCAAAGTTAAATAATACAACACATGCGAAATGCACACATGTGAGTTAACAGTAATTTGAGGTTGAAGTTGGCAATGATTGACCGGAAAAAAGTCAATGCGGGAACGATAAATCAGGACGGAGGGAGTATTATTTCTATCTTGTCCCAAGTTGGAACCGGCATATTTTATGACTATAGGGTTTATTCATTTGTAAAGTATTCCTTTAGGGAGTTTATACTGTATACACAATTTAAATATCAATACACATGCATGTTACTGACTAAACTGTAAATGAAGTATATCTATAACACGACGAACCTCGAGACGAATATTGCAGCACGATTTCAATAATTATTGCCCGAGTGTTTCCACATAAAATCTCAATGAACAATATACAATCATATATGGCGAGTTGATCAGTTTTATATAGAATTCATTTAGCAAACGGAACTATATATAAGCAAGTTCTACTTAATGAAATTAAATGCCGATTGATAATGTCAATAATTTATTAATATTATTGATTTGATGAAATAGAAATGAAAATATCAAATTCTTCTACATATTTAGTTTACTTAACACACTATCGTTTATAGACTATAAAATTTATTACTACTTAATACTAATCTAAATTTTACAATATTCCACTTATCCCCTACCAGATGACATTGTAGGTGTGCATGTACGGTCTAGGGATGTACATGTTTCACAACGTTTGAATGACGTAGTTAATATAAGCAGCAAGTATAAGCTAGTTGTTTGGTTTGGCCGTGGGAGTGGGGCGGGCACATCAGTATGCACCAATTATTGTGGCATTGGTATGGGTTGAAAAAAAGTATATACTTCTTTGGGTTGAATGATTTCTTCTTGTGATAATATAGGCCCGTTTATTATATCGGTGGAGCGACTATCCCCCCACTCAAATTAAATATTTTAGTATAAAAAAATTAATTTCAATTGAAAACGACCACTTAAATTGTATACCAATCAGTCACATAATCATCGTGTTGTTTCACATGATGATCATGGGTGATGATCGAATTTTGTATCTATAGCCGTCAAGTCTTCTGAAGTTGTTTGTAAATTATTAAATTTTAAATTGTTTTTATAATTTTCAGAAAGTGTCATGCATCCCACATCTGCAAAGTCGGACTAAGCTATTGGGAACAAAAACTACTAGCTAGACATTGTACAAAGGCCTTACTACTACTGCTGCCACTACCAGAAACTATAGCAAGGGAGCTTCCACGTTTGGCCAAGGCGTACGCTATACCATTCGCTTCCTATAAACAAAAGATGGACTGGATGGAATCCCCAAAACTGATCCCGCAACTCTGTTGATGTACGCGAGCCGGAACCTACGTCCTGCACAAACATGCAAACAAAGACACAATGAGTATCAGTTTGTATATAAAGCTTAGAAATACCTCGTTGTAACACTAACATAAGCCCGAGCAACAAACTCCACGACGTTATCATTCGTGGCACGTAACAGTGACGGAGTCAGAAATTTATGCCAGCTAAGGCATAATTTTACTAATCACTATTCACTCCACCTTAGGGTTCACTATTTTCAGTTTGAGCAGGTCGGAAAGTTAATATAAATGAGATAAAATGAAGATGTCTGATTTTTACGCTAAAAAATGTAAATTTGATTGCATTAAAATTTATGTCCGGTCATTAACTTTTATATTCACAATTTCATTTTTACATTAATTAATTAGTTGCATTAAAATATGTTTCCGGTCTTATAGAACATCCGAATTCGAACGGAGTGAGTATATATATATAAAGTTATATAGGACATCCAACGTAGAATAAATGTAAGAAGTTCTCAGAGACTAATGTAGCACATCACATGTAGATAAAAATAATTATCGAGATGTAAATAATTTATTAAAACAAAAATAAATTTGAAAAAATAATAAGGAGATAATAAAACGACTTTGTGGGGAAAATTCGAGTATGTTACCCTTTTGAAATTAAGAATTTAAAAAACGACTGTTATATCATTTGTATTTTATAATATAACAGAAAATGTATATCGTCACATTAAATGTACAGTTTTAGATGTAAAAACTATATTACCTCCGTTCCGAAAAAATTCATATATTTAATATTTTTATTCGTCCTACAAATTATCATACATTACTAAAAAAGAAGTTACCCCAATACTAACAAATAATAATAAACAATCTCAACTTTACACATAAATTATACATTTTACCATTGAAGATACATTCTTTCCCAACTTTTTATTTTTTATCTTTTATTTTAATTTTTTGTATAAAACTACATATTAACCTTAATATATGAAACTTCTTCATTCCGGAGGGAGTATCTTACACTTCATGATATATCAATTTTTTACAACTTAGATTGTCTGTTACAATATTTTATTTTTTTGGACCCTTTATTTTTTAAATTTGATCCCCAATTGAAGGTTGAGGTGAATTTTCCTGACTTTATGAAAGAGAGGAGTATTATGCAAAGAGAAGGGGCCGGGTAGAAAAAGGGCACATTAAATTGGTTCGTACAATTGAAGTTGTTGGCCAGTCTTGTCGGGAGACGTGAGTAATGGCAAGACGTTATGACTTATCAGATGTACATACCTGAAATAATCGGTACAACTGATAATCGTTTTGTTTTCTCTTACACATCAAATTTAATTTTATTTCATAGCTAGAATTTCAAGGTTGAGGTGACGGAGTATTATAACACGAAATCTATATGTAAATTTTAGCAAGGTTGGGTTAAGGCCGGTCGGGTCGGTTCAAGTCAGAACGGGTCAATATTTTATACACCAAATCCATCATATATATTTAAATATGATATATGAATATTTAACAAATTAGATTGATAAAAAACTATACCATTAATTTTTTTATCTTGGTCTGAACTTCACGAAGATATAATTGATTCTTGATTTGAAGAATATTGATCCATTGATCGAATCTAATATATTTCGGCGGAAAAGCAGGTAACCGACGAAGTAGGCGGGACCAAGAGGTCGGCATAATTTATTTCGGAGAAGGAAAGCCCTTTTAAGTAATAACTAAGATACATAAAGTAATTCTTGAACAACTCGTCTGGTTGCCTTCTTCTAGATTATATCGTTCCGATCATGAAGAAATTTCGAAATGAGTTCAAAGAAGTGTAAATGGTCATATACACTAAAACTGAAATTAATTCTACTCCGAGCTTGACTTTTTGATGAGTGGCAAAAGGGAACTTCAGATCTACTTAAAATAGCAAGGAGAAGACGAAAAGAGTAGAACACGGGGGAAGTTGAAGAAGTAGTGAAGTATTGATTTTATTAATAATCATTATCACATTTAAAATTATTTATGCATTCTGCACAACACGACAACATGGATTTATAAATTTCATTGGTAAAATGATTTATGGGCTGATTGGCATGGCATTTGAATGTGGATTTTGGTGAAATTATGTTTAGAATGGAATTGAAATGAGAGTATTTGAAGTATAGTTTAGGTCAAATCATTGTTCATCGAACCAAACGGGACATTTAAATGACTGGCCAATCAGCCCCATAACTCATATCATCATGTGTGCCTTCCCTTTTTCTACAAAAATTAATTATAAAAATTCTAGAATTAAAACGCTATTATTATGAAAATAATATTATAATAGATAATATTATAATATATGACCAACTAAAATGTCTTTTAGTTCACACAAAAATATGTACAAAATTCACGATAAAAATACAATGGGGCCAATATATCATACACATCATTCCTAAAAATTGGTTGGGTCGACATATTATTTTAATCTTTTTATCAAAATGTCTCAGTTGATTGAGAATTACATGTTACTTCCTTCGTCTTGTCTCATGCTTTTCCCATTAACTTTTCGCATGCAAACTTTTTGAATTAATTTGACTACAAATTGATTTTAAATCGTAAATGTAAAATTGTTAATTAATTTAAATTATTTAACTTTAGTACCGGAAGTATCATATAGTTTGATTAAGTACTTTACATTTATTGTTCAAGATTAATTCACAATCAAAATTAAGAAAGTTTAACTGTAAAAGTCAAAGTGAGAAATATGAAGAGAATTCGCATAGTCAATTTACCAATATATCAATAAAAGAATCACTAAGCACCAAAGCATTAATTTAATCTGCTAAACTTGTGAAATCAATTTTAACAAACATTTAGTAAGATATGAAATGTGCTTCACCACGTTGTGTGTGTGTGTGTGTCGCTTTTTCAACTTGTAAAGTCAGTTTTAATAAAAGTTAGTGAGATGAGAAATACGTTTCATACCCGTAATAATTGGGGATGTTGGGGGTCAACTACATATGACATACAAAGTTTCATTCATTTGATGAATATGTGAAGTTCAAAAATACCAACATTATATATAGTGCAACACTCTAGAATTTGTACAATTGCAAACAAGTGTGATTTGAAGGGTTTAAATGCTAATGAACGACTTGAAAGAGTCGTTGACACTCTTGAAAATATAATTGAGTTCTTGACACCAAAAAGCATAGATACAGGGCTAGAAAGTCCTCAAAATGCATTAGTGTATGTATTGTACAGAGGCAGGACAAATGTAACTTAACGGATTATAAAAGAAGACCGGAATACACAACTTTAAATGCATAGCGTGTAATGTCTATGCTAGTTCTTTTTTTCTAATTATATAACCAAATCGGAGCGTGTGGAGAAAGGCCAATTGGTTAGCAATTTGATAAAATTCAGTACGAAACATGCCAAAAAGATAGTGATAAGAGATATGATGAATTGTATATATCAGTGATGATAAGTTGATAACAGAGAATGAATGCAAGATAGTGATAAGAGATTTGCACGGTGGGTGGCAAAGATGGAAACACAAGCTTTGTGACAAAAATTGTGCACAGGACCGTGCTACGGCATGGATCCAAAAGATAGAATTGATAAAACTGTAAGATAAATTTTGTTGAAGCCATTGATTATGTGCTCTTTTGGAAAAGAGTATGTAGCCTCTTTAATTAAAAAAATAAGATCGTATTGTAAATGATTTTGTAAAAACTCGAATGGATTGGAGTATTGTTAATTTGGTCACTATTATAAGGCATATTATAAGCAACAAACTCTATTAATGTCCTGCATAGAACTAATATATTGTACAATAGCTAACCAAAACACCAGATTGATCATATTTTAACAGGATTAATTCATTGTATTTCATTCATGTTCCAATAACGAAGAACACTCCCCACTTCTTTTAAATTACTTAGGAAAATATAGCTTGGTGTAGATAGACTTTGGCCAATGCGAAGTTATAGTGAAGGTGCACGGGGTCTTACAATATAGCCGGATCTGGCATGGGATCCCATTAACAGGCTTCCTTGTCGAAACTTTTGCTTCCCATGAATATCCCCCTCGAGTATGAAGCCTTCCCGGGGGACTCTGGTCCTCAGTTATGATGTTTCTTTCTGTTGTGTAACCTCTGAGTGTATGTGGCCACACAAAGACAAGAAATGATGTATACATAGAAACCTTACATAATTAAATCTTTGTTATAATATTCACCTTGACAGTTAATCATAAAATTACATTAATATCTGTAAAATTACACTGAGACTGATCAAATAAACTTGACGAATCATAGATCAGGACCATATTAATATATTTTCTAATATAATTCTTATCTTCTGTATGTAGAAATTCTCCATTTCAATAACATTAACAATTAATCATTCATATATATATATATATATATACATACATATATATATATATATATGTATGTATATATATATACATACATATAT
>JAYMSP010007408.1:0-10012 GCA_036897095.1 Plantago elongata
ACGCGTGGATTGGCATGGAGGACGGGTGTCGTCCTCCCCGTTCAAGCACCGCCCGTGCTTCGGTTATAAATACCGACAATCGTATTACTTCTTCCGCTCCCTGCAAATTCACACGGAAACAACACCACCACAGCTCAATTCAATTTCCTTCCTCTCCTTCTCCACTCTCGGCCGTACTCCTCCGCGCGCCACCACCGCCGCCACTACGCCACTGCCGCACCATCTCCTGCTCGACTTTGCTTCGACAACTCCGGTTAGTATACAGTTTGCGAATTGAGTTGTATTAGAGAATGTGTAGCATAAACACTGTGAATCGTATTGAAAAAAGTTAAATATCAAAGCTTCATTGTTTAATTACACATTGGAAATTATTATTGAAAGTTTACTGTATTACTTAGGCTACTGTAATTTATGGAGTTTCTGATTGGTAGTAGTATAATCTAGAAGTTAGTTGTATATATACTGCAGTAGATTGTGGGTGGATGCGTGATGTCGATTGTTGATGTTTGAAGTAGCTAGGAATAGTAGATGCCGAGATTGGAATGGCAATAGGGAAGTACAATGTTCTGTAATTTATTGGAGTTGATACACTGCAGCGGTATATGGGATGAGTAGCAGACACTTGCTGCTAGTCATTGTAGTTATGTTCATGGGATAAGAAGGTTAGATGTTTGTTGAAACTTAGGCACCCTACAACTAATGCTAAATTAATCTGAAGAACGGAAATAACCGGATATCACAGATTATTGACTTCACTTGATTTGGTTACTACTATGGGGTAACATTTGGAAGGCCGTTAGACTAGAAATAGTCTAGTATAACTATTGTCGAGTTAGGAGGGTGTTGTACGTCCTCGGTAGAGATATGTAAGATATGAGATATATAGACTCGATAATTCTTTTCTATAAGCATCAAGTACAATAAATGGTACCAAGAAAGACACTGTGTAGGTAAGAAGTGGGTGTTGTGGTTCTTGAAGAATAGAACACTAAATGTCAGGGAAGAGTAATTATGCTAACGTTATGAAGGAAGGAATATAAGATTAGCGAATACATAGTAAGATAAGAATTGTGAAGAAATGTAAGACGCCCATAATAATAAGTAATTAGTATATATGGAACCAAATAGCATTGTTATGTCAAAAACCGCGACGTAGGGAAATAAGATTCTAAAGAAGAAAAAGAAAAGAAAGTAAGGTGGTAATAGCATAAAACACGTTGAGTTAGGAAAAGAAGAGGAATAACGAAGGAAGAATTTTATGAAATAACGGAACTAGAAATAGTATGTAGAATAATAGAAATTAAGTGGAGCCAATTAAATGGATAGCGTATATTACACACCATGCCGCAAGAATAATAAATTTCTTAAGTAAGAGTACGCACACGTGTCGAGTTAGGAGTATTTGAAATATAATCATGAGTGGTCTTTATTTGTAGAGGACGAAAAAATATATAAATTGATATAATTTTTACTTTTTGTATTTTATATTTTATTAAATATTAATAATTGAAAATAAAAAATAAAAGGAAAAAATAGAAAGGAGTAATAAAAGAAAAAATAAATAGAAAAGAGTATAACGTACACAACCTGCCAATGCATCTTGCCATGTTTTATATTTTTAGTTGGTTAAATAATTAAATATATTGGATGAAATTATCACATTTATTTGAAGACAATAAAGTGTAATATAAATCATTTAAAATAAACCTTATCTTTATAATATATATAGATAATTGTACATGATTTTAACTATTCTTACATGTCATAATTTTCAACTAAAGTTGCTTGATCTACTTTGATCTGGCTTGAATATTTAATCACCGTTGAATGCACTATCATACTAGTACTAATTCGTAACGATGATACAAAATAGTTTACTATTTTAATAATAAAAAAAGATATAATAAACTAATCAAAATAATAAGATAGTTAAATTTATATGTAAACAACGTTCACCAGGGTATCGTTGAGTAGTCATGCTCCATTCAATATTGTATCATTAATTTTTCTTATGATAACTATATAAAATGTGAAATTACGATTCATCATGATGTATACATTTTTTTTAACGGATCCTATCATACTTGGCTTGTTAATTAGTAACAATTTTTTTTAAATATTATATCCTTCAATCGTGAAAAAAAGTACGAATAGATCAAGAGAGCCTAGGCTATTGTTTCTTTTCACCCCCACCTTTTTTTAAAAAGAGAGCCTAGGCTCTCGAGCTTTTTATATATATGGATCATGGCGGTTTGAAAGAACCTGCATACACCAAGAGTCGCAAAATAATTACATTTCATCAAAATACCCAACTAGCTAACCTAGCTATACTGAGATAATCATTTACAAAATTTACTAGATCAATGGAGGACTTAATCGAATTAGTTGAGAAATATATGCCATAAGTCTCCATGACTATAGTGCCATATGCCTTTCTGATCGCATGACTATAGTGCCATATGCCTTTCCAATCGCCGGTAACCTGATCAAGAATGATGAACAGGTCTCCGCGCCATGTGCCATGTCCAATGTCTTGCCCCATAGTCACAAGGTTATAGTACCATGTGCCATTCAGCCTGCCTGTCCTGCCCAATGACCACCATTCCAACCGTGGCCTTGCTTCACAGTCATCACCAGAGTTCCTGCCCGCAGCTCTGCCATTCTGCAAGTTTCCCAGCTGATAGATGGCAGAGGATTTTCACCCCCACCTTGTTTGTTACAAAGATCAATAAATCCCCCGCTCCACACCCCACCCAATGTGCCAATGCCCTTTATGGATCAAAAAAGTAGGGAGAACATCGGAGAGTTTTACGTCAAGAGATTATCTCCGTTATAAATCAAGAAAGTAGAGAGGATTAAAGAGAGCTTCCCACCACGGGAGTATCCACCAAATCCCCTACCTCCCGGTTTCCAACAACCACCCATACGTGGTCACTGCATCACATAAACAAATATTATTATTTTACAAACATAATATCACATACTACCACAAAACTTCAACCCCGTCCCCACAAGAAAAATATAGCTTAATTTACTAACTTAATAAAGGTCTTATTACAAACCTATGGAACATGTATGAGTATATGCAAGATCTGGACATGAACATCATTATATATTTCGAACTGAATTGAATTCGAGTGGGATAGATCTGGTCTGCTTAAAAGTAAATTGACGGAATACCAGTGAAGTAAAATATAGGTCGAGATGACCTTTACAGTACTCCTGAGTTGTTAATAAACATGTATAGAAAAATGTACATAATCTATAATATAATTTTTTTTATCATTTATACACATTTGACGTGAAATTTAATATCTAATTGTATATAATTTTTTCTAACAATGTTTGATGGTACACGAAAATGTATGATCAAAATGTAAATTAACCAGTGTATAACGGAGAGGTAGAGAATCTATAAATGATTTGCATATAGATAGATTTTACATCGTAAATGAATAGTCGTCGTTATGTTTATTAATACCTAAATTATACCTTTTTAGGTCGTAAATTTTTTATTGTTTTTAGTAGACTTTGTTCCAATCAAAACTATGAATGTAACTCTTTTTTGATTTTTTAATTGTATGATTGATAAATTGACTATAAACAAATTGGAAGATACCAATCTTGCTCACCTAAACTGGCACGATCATTTATTTGTTCAGAGGCTAAGTAATTTCAAAGATTAGTGTCTCAACCCAGAGTAATTTTTTTTCTTTCTTTTGGGGCGCTTTTTTTTAATATTACCTATTATTAAATTTTCAATGGAAATATGACATTCTTAAAGTTAAGTTTATCGTTTGAATTGAGTTTCATAGCTTTAATTATGACTTGCGTAGAATTTCTCTTTTTAAGTGCAATTTACCTTCAGACTTGTATACTAATTTGAAAAATCTTCTCTTGGAGTACTTTACAATATAATGTGGTTTGATTATTAAAGTAGAGTTCTCAAGTTTTAATTATTTCATCCATACAATTAGTTTGTAATTTGAATATAATTTTTCAATTTGAATTTGTTTCCAGCTTAGATTTTAATTTACCTATTGAAGTTGCATTTTCTCATTGTTAGAGTTTTTTTTAAATTTCTAATTAAGTTTCAAGGGTCGGTTTAGAATTCGAATTACAATTAATTTCCAAGTAGAAAATTTCATGTTCTTATCATTAGTTTATTCATTAAACATAGTTTATAAGTTGGAATTATTACATTTATATATTATTTTTCTGAATAGTGTAGTTTGCACTTCTAGTTGAGTGGCCAAGTTCAATTTATCTAGATTTGTTTGTCATTTGAATTACAATCTCAAGTTCAAAATATCATTGGAGTGTTTGAGATACAATTCTTACTCGATTTAATCGAGATAGCTTTGTATCTTGTTTATCAAGTGATGTTTTATTTATCGAGTCAAAATAGTAATATTTTTAATACAACTTTTATTTACATTTCACTCTCTAATACTCTCTCTCTCTCTCTCTCCCTCTTTCTCTCTCTCTCACTATATTCCTTCATACTATATAATACTCCTCTGGTCATTTTACATGTTTAAATTTTGGAATTTTTTCAAAAGTTAACCTTTTTTTTTTTTTTTTTTAACTTACTATCTCCACTTAATTAATCATTTGTATTATCATTGTATATCCTCCTTTATATATTCTCTATTGAAGTTTTGTATCATTTGTCTAACTTTTTATCACACACTTACATGCTTTTTTTTAAATTCACATAAAATCAAAATGAGTACGATCAACCTTAAACGATTAAACCCTAAACATTTTAAACATATTACTTCACCTTTAGCCACACTATAGAACAACCCTAAAACTCCTACAAATTTTAACTTTGTCCCAAGAAACATTTTAAAATTCAATTAAAGTTTAGTTATTATTCCATTGTTAAAAACTTTGTTAAAATCTAACAATTAAAGATTCAAGCAAACTAATCTATACATTTTTAATTTATTATTTTTCAGTTTTGCTAAGTTTTAACACACATTTGTATATACAACTAAGTTGCATCTACTTGTTTAATATTCATTCTCTTGTTATCTTTTTTTCTTATCAACAATGAGGGGGCTTTAATTTTCCTCTTGTTGTTTATCATATTGAAACTATATCATTCATAGAGTTATGCTAATTTACATTCAACTTGAACTTTCGGGTTTATATAATCTCATTCCTAAAGTTGTTTTAATAGTTCTTTAGTGAAAATAGGTAAAATGTATTTTTAGGTACTCCAGAATGAGACACTGCAATTTTAGGTACTCTAAAAAAATAGTATTATCTAATTTAGGTACTAAATATCAACACCCCTTTCAATTTATGCACTCCGATCAATTTTCAGGCAAAGTTTGATCAATTTATCCAATTTTGAACAAAATAGAAAAAGGAAAATATAATTAATGACACATGTCACCTCCTTATTAATTATGAATTTTGTCTTTAAAAAAATATAAATTTAATTATAAAAATAAATAAAATATCAGTATTAATATTAAAAATTAAATATTAAAAAAATAATTAAGATAATATAAAATATTATTAATTATAATATTTTAATATTTATAAAAAAATATAAACCTTACAAAAATGTAGTAAAACAAATAAAAATAAAAAAAATATTAAAATTATAAACATAATAAAAAATTGATAAATTTTTAAAAAATATAAACATTTATATAATATAATTTTAAAATATTATAAAATAAAAAATATTAATTTAACGTTTTTGATAATTATTAATATTTATATTATTTTATAATATTTCCTAATTTTTAATATTATTTGAATGACTTTTTATTCAATTTTACTTTTTTAAAATTAAATTTACGTTATTTTCAAGTGACAAATTCCAGAATTAATAAGGAGGTGGCACGTGTCATTAATTATATTTTTTCTTCTTATTATTTGGTCAAAATCGAATAAAATTGGTTAACTTTGCCTGAAAATTGACCGGAGTACCTAAATTTAAAGGTGTGTTGATATTTAGTACCTAAATTGGACAATATCATTCTAGAGGATCTAAAATGACGATGTCTCATTCTGATGGAGTACCTAAAAATGATTTACCCGTGGAAATTACTCAATTACATACAAAAAGTTTAAAATAAAGTAATACATTAGTAAAATATATTTAATTTATCTTTATAATACTATAATTTTCTTAAAAAATTTTATCGTGTATATAATTTGAACATAATTTATGGTCAAAATTCGAAAAAAAATCACCATATGAAACTTTTAAAGGACTAGGGGAATACTGCTTGATTATTTAACTTACATCCAACACTATATAACACTGGTGTTGATGTCCATCCAGCATCTCCGTTGTCGTGTTGGGCGTGTCTAAATACTATTCAAAAATGACTTAAGTGTCGTGAGGGTTGATGGATGTGTATACCAAACCAGCACGCATCAAAGTGCGGACATCGGTACAATAGACACTACCGGATTATATATGAATTGATGGTGGAGTGTATCCTAGTATGAAATTGTTTCCAAGGTTTTGAGATTCATTTTTGGTGGTGAAGAGAAGCTGATTGTTGTGCATAGTGAGCATGTTATGGCAGTTGAGCATTTTCTGGTGCTGAGATATGGATGTCATGACATTTGTATGGTTGTATTTGGTTTGGATATCTCTACAGATGCGATTTAGATTTTGTTATATGGTTTGGACGATATGTGTCTATGTTTTTTGTAATTGGTTCCTTGAGAGCATTACTTGTGCTCTTGACTCTTATTAATAAAATTTTAGCCGTTTAAAAAAAAAATTGATGTTGATGTCCATCAAATCATAAAATGCTACTTAATGAGATACATGAATGGTGTTGAGAATGATCTTACAACTCAAATATGCATGACACCTTTCCTTTTAAATAATTAACTTATCTTCTAAAACCTGTAAAAATGGTTAACGTTCCACACTTGCGTTGTTCCACGACCTTTCCTCTTGACCGTATGTATCTTTAATCGACTTAAAGTGGTTGATTTTTGATGCACTTAAACTTCCTTAACCCCATTTTCATAACCATATTGAAGTTCAACATGATATATATGGTTACCAAGAACATATTGTTCATTTGCAAATCGTTCATTCTAATAGCAGATAGTCAAAGTGATTTATGGTTGCCGACTTGGAACATGATGGGTTAGTGTATTTCCGGATAAGAGTGATGAGGTTAATAAACATTATGTATCCTATTAATGTTGGACTCTAATTTGAAATTCAGTTTAAATTGATTTGTTAATTTTTATGGTTGGATAAAATGTCGTTTAGATTTGTTAACATGATTCTGAAGTATATGTTAGCGTTGATTTATAATTTATACAATTGCTGATCTCACACCTCAACATTTTCTTTTTATCTAAATTACTCTTAAGAGTTGTAGCCGGCAAATGAAAGTCATAACTAAAACTACGACTCTTAATAAGGGTCACATGGGATCACAATGTGGGTGGGTCGTATTTTTATTAAAATATAAATTAATACTTATATTTTAAAAATATTGTGACTCTTATATAAGAGTCGTAAGATTTATGGGTCGTATTAACTCATAATTTTTGTGGAGTCGTTGAATATAATAGATATAGATCTTTCAATGTATATATTTTAACAGAAAATTTAAATAGAATATTGTGCTATTGACATCATTTATTAAAGTAGACAAAAAATCAATCATCAAACAACATATATTAATATTAGGTGTTATATATATGGAGCCAATACATGATTGGAATATAAGTTTTACATTGATCAAAATATATTCATTTAAACAGATACATGTCTATTAAGCCAAGTCGATCGAGCTTACTAGAATTTTTTTAAATATATATATAAATTTAAAAAATTCATCTTAAAATCGGAATGACAATAAATTTTATGTGAAAGAGGAACACTTACCTATAGAATATAGGAGGTTTTTACTTCTTCAACTTCACATATATTACACGTTGTGATCCTTGCTTGCTTATGTTCGAATCATCTCCCATCCTATCTACACCGAGTAACCATTTTGACAGTGTGAGATTAATAGTGTTAAAACCATGATCATAATCTTTGGTGGTAGTTTCATCCACTTTCAACTTTTAATTTCCCTTTCCCATCACATTCAATATTTATACGATTACCATATCGCAATGAAAGAAGTAACAATCATCTGATTTATAATGATAGTTAACTACATTTATATATGCATGTTACATGTATAATGAAAATGTAGATGTTATTAACAATTCAATGATGACATGAGTTAGGAATCTTAATAATTAATAGGAATAGTTATTAGATGAGTATAATATGTGTGTGTGTATAAAATTCTAATTAATAGACCTAACTCTCTTATAAATTAGAAAATTTGAAAGTAAAAGTGTTATACAGTTTTAGCTATATGCACTGTGAATTCAAATGTGAAATTTAATATTATAAATCATTTAATTTTGAAGGGAATTAGCTAATATATTTTTTATTATAGGTGGCATCTCACTTTTTTATTTTCAACCATCACTTTAACATATGGATAGATTTTGTAATCTTATATCATGACCTTGTTAAAAAATATTACTATATGTATTTTAAAGCCGCGTCCGTTCGAAGGTTGAGTTTGATCCTATTAATTATTCATGTTTTTCTCCGAATTATATATTGGGCACACAAATTAACATATGCCTCTTTGTATGCATTTTATCTCCATTCATAGCACACTAGGATTCTTCACATTGATTCATTCTTTAAAACGGTTGCCAAACAAGTAAAGTTTTAACTTTAAAAGATTTACGGATGTATTTCTGGACAAGAATACAGACCTTACTATTGTTTGAGTACACGTTTCTTACTCTCTTAATAGTCTCTTTAAACCATTTCAAACATAGTAATTAAGGAAGAGGTTTTAATAATCAAATCCGTAGAGTATGAGTAAGGGAGCGATAGCGATTAATCATAGCTAATTAGCTATCATACTAAAAAGTGAAAAACACTTAACACTGTTACTTCAAGAGGAAGCGCTCATTCATCATAAAACAAATGAAAAGATTCTGAGGTCCAGATAAATGATGTCGTTTGGCCGCACAAATAATCAAAATATATACTTACTTAATGCATAAACATACTAGTATGTTGTTTGGTTGTGTCTTGGTGACTGAATTATTACATATTCTCAAATTACCCCATATATTAATTTTGCTACTCAATTTCTCAATAATAACGGATAATTACAAAACCCACCCCTCCTGTATGGCCTCAACTCAGATTGGTCTCTGTTGATTGAAGTATTACAAATGATTCCCACAAAATGAACTGTTTTCTAAAACTAATTACAAAAAAACCCAAAAGTCAACGTCGGATTTCTGGGACAGCCGGAGATGCTGAGGTGGCTTGCCTTGTCACGCCGGAGCACATGCTCATGCTGAGTTGTCATGGCCATGTCAGCATTTCCAAAATTTCTCCTTTTCTATTATTAATTTCCTCTGGGTTTATTTGTAATATGTTTCAAAGGCATATTAGACTGCATTTTGACCGTTCATTGACCTGCACAGTGTGGGTGTATCTGTAATATGTTTGGGGTTGTCTAGGTGCATATGTAATAAGTATGTTAGTTTTTTGAAAAAACTAACCGTTAGTGCATATGTAATAAGTATGTTAGTTTTTTGAAAAAACTAAACTAGTCTCCAAAAACAAGTATCAAACATAAACAAATTATTTCACCTAGGTGGATTAACCAAACAAAAAAGAAAGAAAACTATTGTCAATCTGGACTCCATTCTTCTCCAATTCTGGTCTGCCTCCATTCTTCTCCTTCAGCTTTAGCTCCTTCTCCACTTCGCCTCCTCCCATTACTATTGGAAACCACCATCCATCTCCACCTCTACACCTATGAATCCAACACCACCGATTTCTCAGCACCATTGCCAATCTGCCTCCTCCGTCGACCAACTCCTTCCATCGTCATCACCATTATCACCACCACTCCTCCTCCGATCAACACCACCACCATCACTGCCATACCCACCTCCCTTCACGACCATT
>JAYMSP010007409.1:0-10010 GCA_036897095.1 Plantago elongata
TCTCTTGAATCTTTTTGTACATCCATTACTTATTTTAGTGGATATTTGCCGAGAGGCTTCGGCAGGTATATATCTATATACCTACTAAGTTTGTTTGATTGATGTTCTATTTATTTCTGATGCTCTGTTTCATACTCTGTTACACGCACTGTTGCACCAACATTGGTACCAACATTAGTGAAAATGGCATATTAGTACAAAAGTCCCGGTCCTATATTCTTTCAATTGGCACCAAGAGCCAGCCACCTAACTGATTGGTGTGTTGGACTTTTGTACTTGCTAATATGGATCCCAATAATCCCCTTTTGAATAGGTTACAGATTTTAGATGGTTCAAACTATCACTATTAGAGCATTCGTCTAAGGATGCATATCAAATCCATTAATACGCGTGCTTGGAAGACTGTTGTAGAGGGTTACAAACTTCCACGACAAAGGCCTGACAAAGGCGGGGATGTTATTAACAAACCCGAAAGTTCATGGACTGAGGATGACTGGAAGGATTCCTCTTATAATGAGAATGCTCTCAATGCAATCTTTTGCAATATTGACCCCCACATGTTTAGGCTCATTCAGAACTGTACAACTGCTAAGCATTCTTGGGACATCCTACAAAATCATTGTGAGGGTGACTCAAGTGTACGTGAGAGCAAAACCAGGATGCTTCTAAGAAAACTTGAGACTATGAGAATGGAGGAAACTAAGACCATCAAATCTTATTTTAAGAGGATCTTGGACATCTCCAACGAGTGCCAAATGCTTGTAGAAACACTCTCAAATAAGCAACTTGTTTACAAGGCTACTCGATCTTTGTCTTCTAGGTTTGCTACTAGAGGTACATAATGGAAGATACTCAAAACATAGCCACAATGGACTTCCATGTTCTCATGAACAAATCTCAAAAACCATGAGATGTCTCTCAATTAGGAAGTACCAACCAAAAACAAAGCAATTTCTCTTCATGTCAAATCCAATGGATCTGAGGATTTCAGTGATGATGAGGAAGAAATGTCCTTGACTGCCTTTCAAAGAAAATATGATTCCTTAGTCAAAAGGTTTAACAAAGGGAAACTCTTAGAAGGCCCGACTTCCTCATCTCCTCCCTCTGGTAGGCAAAGTCCTAGAAAGCCATTCAACCAAGCTAAACTTGATCCAAAACTCTTGGAAAAAGTTCAGTGCTTTGAGTGCAAAGGATGGGGTCATTACTAAAATGAGTGTGCAAACACTCTGAGGAAGAAAGGAAAGTCATTTTGGGTGAATTTAAATGAAGATGAGGTTTCATATTATGAAGCCAATGACTGACAAATGTGAGGATTCAGATCAGCAGGTCATGGCTCTCTCAACTTTCGTAACCAGTCAGAATACCGAAAAACAATGTGTGAGTCAATGTGGTAGTCACAGTGAGACCAATAGTGATACGAACAACATCTGTGAACCTCTAGTGTATCTTGGATACGATGATCCAGATGATCCAGAGAACTATTTCTCTGATGAGCATGGATCTACTGGACACTTGAATATGAATTATCGTTGTTTGCATGGATCTCTTATGTCTGACACAAGTACTCATCCAGATCAAGAAGCAGGTCGTAATCAACTAATCCTTGAATTACAGGCTATGTCTGAAGATATTATGCTGAAGTACAAAGAGATGAAGAGGTCTATCAAACCTCTGGAGAAGGAGAATGTTGAACTCAAGGACTCACTAGTTGAGCTAGAGGTCTTGTTGACCGAGAAAGATGCTAGAAACCAGGAATTGACCACCAAGCTAGAAAAGGCCGAGGGAATCCTAGCCAAATGCAATACAGGTACAGTTGCATTAAAGGGTGCCATAGAACAAGGTAATTAAGGGACTAAAGGTCTTAGTTTCACAAATCCTACTGTTAATATTTCCACACCTGTTAAAGAAGAAAAAACAAAGAAAACTTTTGTGTGTCAATTTTGTCTAAGACCTGGACATAAGAAACGATACTGCTATCTTTTGAAAAATAGGTAAACATCAGCAAGTGTTCCAATCACTGTTGCAACCAATGTTACTACAACGGTGGTAGCAACATCAGCTTAACAGAAGATGAAATATAAAGCCAAGAAAGTTTGGGTACCTAGAACTTATGATAAATAGGCTGGATTGAATCTGAAATGTAATGTAGTTTTATCTGCATTAAGTGATCATCATGAAACTATTTGGTACTTTGATAGTGGTTGCTCGAGACATATGACAGGAACAAGGAAGAACTTGATAAACTTTGTTGCACAACGGACAGGGAAGGTTACATATGGTGGAGGCTCATAAGGTAAAGTGCTTGGTAAGGGTACCCTCATACTTGAAGGTTGCCCTCCCTTACAAGATGTTCTTCTTATTAAGGGACTAACCACAAATCTGTTGAGTATAAGCCATATATGTGATGATGGTATGAAAGTCTACTTTGACAAGGACTTATGTCTAGTGTTCAATAAGGTTTACGAGTGTATCATGACAGGAGAAAGATCTCATGATAACTGATCTAAGACCTGCACTTCACCTATGGTCACTGCTTTGAAATCCCAAGCTGATACCACTGTGGTTGAAACTATGACTGTCACTATTGGATCAATATTGTGCAGGTCAATGAGAGTGGAACTCATGTGCTTTTCTGCAAGTAGATCAGGGAGTATGCTCTTTATATGCTCATCTACAAGGTACCAATCAGATATCTATTCTATGCGCACTACTTCAGCTAAATATACTCTGGAATACATGTTTGGAACCATAAGCTCAGGATCATTCTATACTGTGGAAACTAACAATAAATATCATTGGGTTTAATGACTCAAATTGTGCTGAAAACACTAATCATCAAAGATCCATGAGTAATGGATGCTTTTATTTAAGAAGAAATCTGATCTCATGGTATAGCAAGAAACATCACAGATATGTCATATTCACTGATGATTCAAAGGGTGACTCTTTGGGTAGTTATGTCACTCATCTTAATTGGGTCAACAATGTGCTACTTGGTAAAAATATATTGAGTGGCACATTATGTGATATCCTTAGTGCCAAATGCATTACTAGGAATCCAAACATCAATCATGTAGACACTAGGTACCATGTACTCAAAATCTCAGATATGACCCAGCATCTAGACACCAACAGAGCCTTCAAGTCTGAAAGTGCTCTAGAGTTGGACATATGCTAAGAGCATTGTCACTGCCACTGTTATCATAACATCACTTATCAGCAGGGGTATATTTATTTGTGATGTGAGTCTTTTGTTGCTTTTGTCTTTCCCGCTTCTAGTTTGTGTCTAGGTTAGTGCTAATGATTTGATCAGCGAGTTTTGGTCTCTCTCTCTCTCTCTCTCTCTCTCTCTCTCTCTCTCCCCCCCCCCCCCCCCCCCCCCCCCCCCCCCCCGTTATCTTGAGTATTGTGGGTGTCATATTTGCTTGATTGTCTCCTCTCCCTTGCACTATTTTTGAAGAAACTAAAAGAGTCCAATGTTAGCCAAATAAAGAGCCCAATGAAGGCCAACCAAGAAGAGTCTAATGGGACCATATTTTTTTGTGACTTTGCTATGGGTAGCATTGGTACTGTTGATGTCCACTCGATTCTCTAAGACTACATTGAATCATATGTATTTGGTGCACCCAGTTCTATTAGAGACACCCAATTTCTATGCAATGAGTTATGTGTATGCCTTCACTCCGCATAAGTCAAAGCTTTGGACGGGATTCATGCGCGTTCCAATTATTTGACATGGTTCGCTGGCTCATAGTAACCCATGGGTTGTCTACATAGAGGCCTCAACTAAGTTCTTCTGTTTTAATTTATTTTGGAGGATTTAAAATAGGGACTGGATTCCATTGCTTGAGGTCTTGATTTGAGGAAGTTTGTGAAATGATTTAATTGACTGATCATATATGTCTACACTATAGCCTTGAAGTGTCTAGAGCCTGCATTTAGGGAGGGTCTTTGCTTGATATGTCAATCGTTAGGATGGGAATGGGTGTTGATGTAACTATTGATGTCATTGTTTGTCTCACAGTGAATTTGATATTTGCAGTTTTGCTCAACCTCTACCATGATATCAGGAGTTTTCTTACATTCGAATATCTGCTATAACTTGGTGTCTATAGAGAATTGTGTGTCCTTTTGCATCATTTGAACAGTTTTTTCCTTGGTTACTCATAATCGTGTATCTTATAAGTCTGAATAATGATATTTATCGGAAATATGTAGCATGATTAAAGTGTAGGGATAGGTAATGATTCATCTCGGATTTGATGCATGAGTGACATACATTTCCCAAAGTCCAAGGTCTGACAGACATTCAATACTTGTAGTATTTGAATTGAGGAATGACTCTTCGACTTCCGGGTTCTAACAGTGGTCTATTGCATTGTTTGATAAATTGTTCCTTGATTATGCCTAATCTTGATTTTTATTTATCCGAATTATGATATTTGTCGGAATTATGCTTGAACTTGGTTACAACAGAGGGTTTAGAAACAATGAATCTTGGTTAAATGCTTGTGAGACTTACTTGTTCCCAAAATTCGAAATTTTTCAGTAATTCAATGCTTTGAGTGTTTGAATTAAAGTGTGACTCTTCGTCTTCCGAGTTCTTCTCCTTACTCATCTTAATTGTTTTAATATTGTGTCTTCTCTTGTTTCTCTCACAATTCCTTGCACGCCTTCTTTCTTCATCATTATTCTCTTCTCTTTGTTTTTCCATCTGTTCTTCTCCTTGTGTCTCTCACAATCCGTCTCACCACCATGGACAAAGAAGCTCTAGCCACTGAAACCCTGTTTCAATTCTCCAACCCCACCACCCTAGCCTCATCTCCTAACCCTAGTCCCGATCAGCCCTCTCCTTCGGTCTCTTCTGTCGATCGTTCACCTAAGGGAACCACCAGTTCCCCACTAAAGGAGATCCCAATCTCTGCCGAAATAAGTTCCAATTTAGGGGTAGCACCTGAAAATGAAAGCCCTAATTTAGGGGGAGCAGCTGACACTGAAGAAAGACCTCCCAAGAAGCTCAAAGGTCGGGATCTAAGGGATTTGTTCATGCAAAGGATCGTTGAAGAAGAAATATCACATGAAGAGTCCTCTACTTCTGACTCTGCAGCTGCCACTGTCATTGACTTTGTGGGAAACGAAGTGGAAGGATCTGGGTCAAGTTCATCTGCTACAGACGCGCACAGACCATATGGAGGTAGATGAGGAAGAGTCCTCAGTAGTTGAATCTGTTGAAGTTATGGACTCCGATGAGAACGTTGAGGTTGAGTCTCAACCTGTTCCACCACCTGCTCCGGAGGATTTCAGTCAACCAGCTTACTGTTTCAAGTTCTACACCAAGGAGAATGCTGCAAATTGGCCCAAGTTTGTGAATCGGTCAATCCTCAATGAGACCTATCTTAATGAGGAAAACTGCAGAGAACATCGAGTCTACCAGTTTTTGGAATCTCATGGGTTAATTGGGTCCGTTACTGACTTGGGAGACTATGTCCCAATTGTTCTCAAGGAATTATGTTGCAATCTGTCTGAAGATTTTGGCACTGAATGAGCTCCTAAACATTGGAGAACTTATCTTCGTGGTAATGCGTATGTCTTCAGTCCCAAGCGGATTAATGAGTATCTAAGTGCTCCAGGTGTTGAGGAAGGGGAGCTTGTTGTCTCAATAGAGGAAGTGGCTAGGGTTATCACAGGAGGCAAGGTAAATCATTGGAACTCTGACTTCAAGGCAAAGAACTTGACTGCTCTGATGATGTATGTGTTTCTCATCTCCACTCAAAATTGGTTGCCTACAACCAACATTACTTTCGTGCATGTACCCATTGATGTGCTGCTATACAAACTCAAACTGGGTCATCCAGTGAACTTGGGTGCAAGAATTTTGGATACCATTGAAAATTTTCTGTCACGAGGAGTTGTGGGGAATCTTATGTATCCATATCTCATCTATGGGTACATCACTTTTCGAAATTTCATTTTGGATTCCTCTGAGGAACTGATTGAACCATTTTAAGCCTACTTTGTCTCTCATAGGATACTCAGTTCCAACCGTGTTCAGGATCTTCCTAGAATGGAGCATGTGGAACCGGTTGTTGAAGAGGATGTTGAACCAGCTGTTGCTGTCACACTAGAGTTGCCTTTTGTGCCCAGGCCTTTAACTATGCCCGATCAGCTTATCATGGACCAGATTGAGGGAATAGATGGACAAATCATCCATCTTCTTCATGAACGTAATACATTGGTCTCTCTCCTTTCCTCACAACAAGGGGAGGAATGAGTAGCTGCTAGGAAAAACACCATCCTCCCATCCTTCCATTCCGCCTTCTGCATTCTATCTCTGTGTTTTCTGTTTACTTTTGCGTTTATGTTCCATTTGCTATGTTTGTCTTATCTTTAGGCATTGTACTGGTTTCGAAAATTCAAAAAAGATAAAAATTAAAACAATCCAAAAATTTGTTCTTATTACTTGTCTTCTGTTCTATTTCTATATTTCTGTTTTGTTTGCTTCTAGGAGTGTTGTGAAGAAATGAATTAAGGGGGAGGTTGAAAGTGCAGGATGTTAGAGACATTGTTGAAACCAATGTTGCTACAACAATGCCTGCAACATCCACCTATCCGGTTTTATGCACTTTATGTTTAATCGGTTAATTACCATTCTTCACTAACACTTACCTAGTTCCACGTGTGTTTAGTCTTTGTGTCTTGCAGGAGTCTTCTTATATCAAGAAAGACACCATAGAAATCATATCTCAACAAGAGATCAAGATCGACTGATTCTTGAGTGAACAAGAAGCAAAGGACTCTTGGTAGTTGAGATTTTGTGGACTCTTGAAGATAAGGATAAGCAAACCCATGGGCTTGCTCCGGTCAAATTGAAGATCTATAAATACAAGATCGAGCTCATCGTGAAGGGTACTTCGTGAAAAGCAAGAACTCCTTGTCATAAGCATAGATATTCTTCACGTTCACTAGTCTTTGTAATCTTCTAGCTAGGTCAACTAGATAGATATATTTAAAATAGATTTTTCTATTCTGACTAGTGTTTTGTGGTTCAAAGTCTCTTGAATCTTTTGTACCTCCATTACTTATTTTAGTGCGAATTGCCATTATCTAACAAGCCAGTAGATATTGAGGTTCCACAAACCGTGGTTATTTATTGAGAGGCTTCAGCAGGTATATATTTATATACCTGCTAAGATTAAATGCTTGATGTTCTGTTTAATTCTGTTGCTCTATTTCATACTCTGTTACACACACTGTTGCACCAACATTGATACTAACATTAGTGAAAACAGCATATTAGTACAAAAGTCCCAGTCCTATATTCTTTCAGAAATATAGAAATATAGCTTGTTTTGATAGTAGTGATAGATAAGGTCATGTAGCACAGCAGATTATCATGGTTGTGACCTATAGACCGTGGATGATACCTAGATTACGACCCCATATTGGGAGTCTATTGCTTCGTTAAGCTTTCTTGTTTTTCATGCATTTAGGCTGGATCGTTTAGATCGCCTCTCATTTTGTACTGTTTTTGGAGTTTGATAACATATTCTCATTCCACAAAAAAAATTAGAAAATTTCATGACGTGGCCACAACACGTCACAACTGCAGTAGAAACACACGACGACGCGTCATCGTGTCACGACACCGCGGCATCGCTCGTCACGATTATGAATGGTCTAATAGTTGTTTTGGACATTTTAAGCTAAAGCATCCGATTTTTCCAGCCTTGAGGACAACTCTACCTTCATTTCATAAGTAATTGGTTGTAGGAAGCTTCCTATTTGTAACGCAGGTGGTAGGGATTTTAAGGTATCCATTTCGAGACATACCCTTGCGTAGCTCAATTGTGTGAATGTCTACCTCAATTGATCGTCTGATGGTTTTTGCAATGTCATAGAGGCTTTCCATGTTGTACGTGGTACTCCACCAGAAGTAGTTGATGGAGTTGAATTCATATATATAAAAACTTGATTAACCATTTTGTTGGTTAATCCGAAGCTTGATTTTGATGGTTGGACTACTAAGTAATGATTGAATATAAACCAAATCATTTGTATTAAACAAAAATACTACACCTCGTAATTTTACAATATTAATAAATACACACTATCTCAAATATTGTATGGAGTCTACTTATCATTTCCTCTATGCATAAACCATTGATCAATTTTGTAAAAACATAAGAAAAGATATGGATATATAGTATGCCAACATCTTTGTATGTATGTTATCCAACATTAGTGGAGTAATTACTATTGTAGAAATCTTGAGAGGCCGATTTTACGGCCTAGTAACTTAGCATCTTGTTGGATTTGTTTTCTATAGTCACCAAATGTGAAGTTTCTGTAAGGGGAAGGCTGTTTGTAGCTGGAAATAGTAGAATCATATGAAGGGCATAGGAAATATGCAATTGAGTATCTCTCAACTTGTGTATTAGCCATCACCTTGTGCTCCACACTCTTGTATAAATCATTGCTCCATGCCTGCACCATATTATCAAAACACGTATAATTCAATGTTGGAATATGCCTTCAACAATTTAATTGACCATCATAACGAATAATAGAAGACCAATTGACAAACATAAGGTGACAAATCATTTTCCTAATGTCCTAACTTAATCATAACGAACCACAATACCTCAGTATCTGTTACCTACTATTTTCTTTCGGGTATAAAAGGTTGTTTCACAACCGAACCGGTATAACCTTATAGGTCGATAAAACGCAAATCATCCCACCCGTCCCAAGCAAACTTAAATTTCATGAATTAGAGGTGAAGTTTCAATATCGTTTCCAGCTCTGTGAGGAGACTGATTTTGTGATGTACTTCTTCCCCCGTCCTGAGAATAGCTTTCTGAAATGGATTCGTTTTACCTTTTATTGATGTGAATAAACACTGGCAGCATGAAACAAGCACAAACAAACGGAGGCATTTTGCTTGAACCAAACATTAAAATTCCAAACGATGTTAATTGTGGATGAGAAGGCTAAATAATAAAATCAAAGAGCGTGTTGACTTTATTAGGTTCCAAGAGACAATGGTTCGGCACAAATATTCGTTATCATTGCTAACATGAGACAATACTACGACATTAAAAGTAAAAGGTAAGCAAAAAAATAGATTAAAAAGGAAACACTTTCAGCAAACTACATGCTCGATCCTACCTTTCGAATAAAATGTCATTTTCATTGGGATTTATAATGGAACCAAAAGGTTATAGTAACTGGATGCTTAAAACGGAAAACAACAATAAATGATGGATTCATTGTACTTATCTTGGTTTTAGTAAAAAAACATCATACCAAATAACACATAGTATATATATAATCACTAGCTAGGATATGAGATATTATGCTGAAAATATCAGTTGAGGTTGGACAACCAGGTTGGGTGGATCTCACGCGGTTAAATTATAAAGGAAAAAAAAAAATGAAAGTCAGTTTGCTGAACTTATTCGATAAAATGGCAACCAGCAACCTTTTTTTTCATTTCATATTTTTTTAATAATTTTTTATTATCATTTCTAAAAAAATAAAAATTATATTAAGATCCATAAAATAAAATTCTCTTTAAATAGAGATTCATATCAGTATATTTTTATACATTTGAAAATTTTACTCTATTACTTCTTTTTAACGATGAGGACTGGATATTTAATTTTTTAATTTTTTTTCCTTCAGCAACGTTGTTTATTTTAAAATTATATTTGAAGCATTATAATTATTTTTCGTGTATTTCAGTAATGTAGTTTTAAATTGTCACATCACCTTGTATTTTAATTTTTTTATCAACGTTAAAGTTTTTTATATTATATATGATTATTATATTTAATTAATTATATATATAATTATTTTGTGATAATAATAAAAATGATAATAATTTTTATTGAATTGGTTGTATTGGTTGGGTCATTCATAAACTACAATTTATTTGTTGTGGTTGGGTTGGTTCGAAGGTTAGGTATATGCATAAGAGAGAAATTAATTATTTATTTAAAAGTTGGACC
>JAYMSP010007410.1:0-10010 GCA_036897095.1 Plantago elongata
GCATCTCAATTTGTTTTGCACCGTAGGCTTGCCCACATAACGTTTCCAATGCGCTTCCCATTCCGAGCTATTTAGATGAGATGGAATTCTACCAACTTTAATACTAAAGTGCATGTCTATTAAAAATATAACACTCTAAATTAATAAATTATTAAGTTATCGATAATATGTATGTTTGTAAATTAAGACGTTTAAAAGTTAAAACGTTGGAAAGGTGCGTACCATGATACCAAATGATAAACCTGAAATGATCAAGTTCTCTATGGCGAAGGCAGCAAGCTCTAGAGTTCCGACATGGCCTGCGAAGATCAGCGTGATGGCGCCGAGGGAATACTGGCAAACTGAGGTGAATATCGCTGGACCGGCCAAGTACCATAGCTTCCTCGACTCTTTAACGAACTCCTTGTAAAATTGGCCGATTCCGGTTATTGGGTCGTTGTCGCCACCTTCATCCACAAAAGATGAAGTGAAGGACTGACGGATCAAATCGCATTGTTCGTCGTCTCTAGAAGATAAAAGGGGCTGGGAATTGGCCATGCTTGGATACTAGCTAGGCTGATTAGTGATTGAAATTCTTAGATCTTTCCTGCAGTTGTTGAATTGCATTATTGCATGTTGCATGTTGCAGAAGTCAAATTTAAAGATCTACGTGCACACTAGTCCATATAATAATGATCGCTCATCATTGCATGTTGCATGTGGTGCGCCCACAAGTCATTGAATTCTCACCGATATATAGAGCTATCAACCCACCGTGGGCAGCCTAACATTGAAAATTTCATTTACGATTTTATTTTGGTAATGTTTTAAATTATAATTTTAATGTATTAATATAATATGTTTCATTTATAATTTTAACCTCTCATTTTAATGTTTTAAGAAATATTATGATGGTTTGAAAGATTCATAAAGTTTTATGATGGATTATTATAACATTAAGCAACACTTTATGTCATTAAACCACCATTAAAAAAGTTTAAAAGTTTCAGATTTGTCATTAAAATTTCAATAAACAAACTTAAAATAAGCTACTTCAAACATTCAGTAATAATCCAAAAGTTTTAAAACATATATTCTCATAAGAACGTGCAAAACATGTTTAAAACAATAACATTTATACGTAAAACTATAACACTGCATTTTAAAATTATAACAAATCATGAAAATGCAATACAAGATAAAAATAGTAATATTTATACATAAAGTCATGACAGTGCCTTTTAAAACTATATCAAAATTATTTGTCAACAATCAAATTATAAATTGTTGGTCCAAATAACGTCAAAGGAAAATACTTGGGGGGTGAATAGTCTTTTCAAAATTTTATCGATAAACACGATTTTTCAGATACTTGAAGGTATCTGATACTTATAATCAGAGAGCGGAAGTCTTTGTGCGATGGATAAATGAGTTTGTGCTTTGTAATCGTTAATGTGTGTATGTGAGTTGTTAAAATGTAAATACAAAAAGTAAATGACACAACAAGGATATTAGTATCTGGATGTGGCGTAATCCTCTAACTAATCCACTCGGTCTTCGGAGACCTAGAATTCACTGGAATAGATAATTGAATTCTCCTTACAATTGATCATATTCTAAGATTCTTATAACAAATGGTTCTCAACCAAATATTCCCTCTGAGTTGTTCCCCAACTCCTAGAGCCAAATACTTCCTGTCAAGATAACCTTGGAGTTATTTGATTTCCCAAATCAAGTTCTTCTTGTACTCCACACCTTGATGGTGTTGGTTATGTTGTTTATCAGGTAAGCTTCTCTTTATAACTTTTCAGTTATGTTCAGAGAGCTTGAAGAGACGACACTACTTGATATACTTATTCCATATATGGTAGGTTCTCATTAACTAACTCAAGTTTGTGAGATTTGCCAAGAGAATGAATCTCATATAGTTATCTAACAATTCAACTCTTTCACAAATTACACTACTTGTTGAAGGATCATGACACTTAAAGCTACTAGCGAATTCTCGAGCTTGTTAGTCGCAACATATATCTTAGAGAATTGGTTGCGGCGGAGCCACGACGCCGCGATCGATCCCGCCAGCTGTGGGCGGTTGTGGAGCAACTACGGCTGCTCGATTTACGTTTTGGAGCCAACCCCAAAATGGCTAGTGTCCCAGCCGTTTGGTTGGGACACGTGTCCGTCCTTATTGGACCGGACACATATTTTTTTATTTTTTTCTAAAATTATATGTTAAATAATAAAAAAATACTCCAACGGTCATAAACGACCATATATTTTCGGGATCTATAAATAGAGAACCATTTTCACTTCATTCTTCAATCCTCCAAACACTTTTTCTTTCTCTCTATTAAACTCAAAACACTCATTTAATCACTACCAAAAATAAAAATTAATCCGAACTTGGCTGCTTGGTTGGCGGATAAAGATCCGACTAAAATTGAGCAAATGTTCAGCTCTATGGGCTACCACATTTCAGAATCATCCACCAATCCAAACAATAATCCAAATGAACCATACAATCCATTAAACTCTCAAGATGTATTCCGTCTGAAAGGTTATGAGGGATCGCAGCAAACCGTCCCAGAGACACAACCTCCACCGGTGCAGCTGCCAGTTCGAGGAAAGTTGGAAGATGGCCGCATCGAAAGGCAAAGGGAAAGAAAACGCCGGGTCATCGAAGGAAAAGAGAAAGAATGTTCCCGATGAGACAGAGGAAGGCGAAGCCCAGGAGGCCGGTCCACGGAAGTTCTCGGTTGCAGAGGACCTCGCTCTAATCAACATGTTCATGGCGGTTAATGAGGATCCATGCGTAGGTACGAAGATTAAGTACACTACGATCTTAACTAAGCACGTACTAAATATGTGGAATGCGGCAAGGAAGGACTCGACTTCTGATCTCAAACCACGAACTGGAAGCTCTCTTCGTGGCCGCTAGAATCGCATCAAGCCTTGTGTTAATCAATGGGTGAGTGCTTACAACGAGGCTATACGAGTCAAAGGAGTTCGGAGTAAGACGATGTCATTAAGTATGCCAAACGCATCTACCAGATGAATCATAAACAAAATGAAGATTTCGAACTTTTCCACTGTTGGCATGCCATGAAAGATTATCAAAAGTGACAAACGAAGATGAACTACCAACGGTCCATCCGGGGATGTCATCCCGGATTTTGAACTCCATGATGTGGAAGGCGAAGACACTGACGGAAGCTCGGGGAAGAAATGCGCATGAGTAGTGCTCTCATTGGGTAGGGTAAAGACCCTACCCTTACCCATTTAACTGTAAAGGGTCTGGGTCCATACCCTACCCTTTTAATTTTAGATCCTACCCGGACCCTTATGCTCTCAACCGATAAGGGTCTAGACCCGACCCTTACCCGGGACCCTACTAGACCCTTTAATTAACATGGTCCAGGTCGGGTCCAGGTCCGTACCATAACCCTTATTAGACCTGAACCTCGAAATTGGACCCGGACCCAAAATTTAGGGTCGGCTAGGGTCTAGACCCGTTTGGACCTTTTTTTTTTTTTAATTCTTCAAAATTTACATAAAACGCATTATAAAAATATGAACATGCATAATATATAATTTATATGATTTAAACAATAAAAATGTTATTTATTTGTAATTCGAAGATGAAGTTGAAAATCATTTATTTTAAAAGTTCATATGAGAAGCACAATAACCCTAATTTAGCTGACTTCAAGAACGATTTTGCTCTACAACGGAGTTTGGAGGTACAGAGGTTTGAGATTGAGCAGAGAAGGTTGGCATTCTTGGAAAGAAAAGAGGAGAAACGGCAATCGGAGGTAGTGGCAACTAACCAGACCAATGCCAACTTGGCTCGCACTCAAAGGCTGCAGATGTATCTTCAGTTGTCCAGTATCGACCCAACTCAGATGAAGGCGGGCCAAAGGAAGGTGTACAAGGTGTTGTACCGAGAGTTCGGGGATGACTTTTAAAGCAATAGAATCAAATTATGTTTTATTATGTTTGTGTTTGTCCGTTCTATATTTATTTATTCTGTACTAGTTTGTTGATTTAATTTTCACAAGTTGTATTAGTTGTACTGTTTCCTTATCAATTCAATAAAAATATACCATTTTAGCAAAAATATATAGCCATTATTCGTACCTGTTTGAAAATATAGTCATTATTCGTATTAATTTAAATTTCAAATTATATAAAACAAAAGGAAAAGTAAATATGGATTAGCGACTCACCACTTCAAATTATAACATAAACTTTTAAAAGAATAGTGTGATTTCTTTCAAATGAGAGACACATACATAAAGTTTACTCCTCCGGATCAATTGTAAGTGATCAAACTTTTTGAACCTTGGGTAAATGTTGATAGTTGCCTTACAATTTCCTCTGCAGATCATGAAAATGAGGTAGACAGACAAACATTCTTTAGCCGTGACACATTCTTTGCAAGAGCAACATAACGTGATTTCTTTCAAATGAGAGACACATACACAAAGTCTATTCCTCTGGATCAATTAAGAGTTTATTATCTTTTTGAACTTGGGGAAATGTTGATAGCTGCTTTAGAAATTATTCCCTTTGCACATCATGGAAATGAGATTGACGAGCATTCTCGACTCAAATGCATTCTTCACCAAGAACTCTCTCGATGTCAAACTGAGAATTTTTGCAACTAAGGCGACAGAATATGATTTTTTTTTTTTTTTCAGATGAGAGAATACATGATGGAACTGACCCGATAGCATTACAATCCCATACTCCTTCATGCCGATCTGAAGAAATAAAAGTTGTGATTGACTGACTATATTATGAAACTCAATGAATAAATAAGTAAACTGCAAATAGCAAGGAAAAAGAGATGTGAGTAGACGATTGTAAGATAATATTGTGACTAACCACATTATCGTCAAAGATCCCACCAATGACAATGATGAAGAGCATGACAAGAAAGAAAATTTTCCAATTCCGTCCATGCCACCTTGTTGAAAATTCACCCTTTTATGTTCTTGAACCTTATCACCATGCTCACTTGCACCATCACCTTCATCTGCATGCATGCCTCAACCAATGTTCAATATGGATTAGACGAACTCAAATGAATGTGCCACCGGGCGGTGTCGTGAAAGACGCCGCACCGTCTGAACGTCCAATGGTTAGTAATGACACGCCGTCCACACCGCACCATAGGGTGCGGTGTCTTGGCTTGACAGCAGCTACTTAGCTGCTGTCAGGTGGGAAGGCTTTTTTTTTCAATTTATTTTTTACTTTTTTATATTTTATCCAATTTCAACACGAATAACTCGAAAAATATAATTGTAAAAAATATATAAAAATTACCAATGGATTCGTTTCTTCGAGATCTACGAATAAAGACCACTCTCGAGATTATTTTGGATCATTCCATCTCGAATTCATTTTCTCTCTCAATTAAATTTAAAATTGTAAAACAACTCTAATAATTCAATTTTATTAATTTCGACTTCTAAACACTATTAAAATATATTAAATATGTTTTTACTAAAATAAAAAAATATTTTTTTATTTTAAACCTTAATAAATTATAAAACGACTTTAAAAAAATGCAATTTCATTAATTTCAACATCTAAGCACTCTTATAATATGAATAATATGTACCTAAAAGTTTAAAAATTTTAAAAATTTCATGACGTGGCGATGACGTGACAACGACGCGTCACCACTGCAGCAAAAACGACGACGACGTCGTCGTGTCGTCACCGTTGAAGATGGTCTTAGCGACTCACACTCAATTGAATTTCTTGCCTGCCATAGAAAATAGGAAACGTATTAACTTGATTTTCATTGCTTACCTTCGAAATTGTCAATAATTTTCAGATCTAATAGCATTGGCTCAGCACAAACCTTGATTCACAAGCCCACGACATAAATATGGTGAGATAAAATTGATTCAATCCGGCTTAAGGCCTTACAAGGATAAATATGGTGATAAAATTTAGAGGAAGAAGCCTATGATACAATAATTCGGTTGGAAGAATCGATTCTTATTGGATCTCTGCGGAAAAAAGGGGGTCAAAATGAATTCATGAATGGGGTGCGGCGAAAACTTGATGTTGAGCGGGAAGTAGGATTTGTGCCTCTTTTATGCAAACACATGAAAATTACAATTATAACCATGTTAGACCATTAAACATGTTTGGTAAAATATCATTACTTTTCTTCAATGTTATCTAATAATTTTTACCCCCCCTCCCCCAACACAAATGATACTACTACCGGTTCAATAAAAACTTCCTAGCTTTCTATTTTCTCTTCAATTAAAGAAAGTCGAATAAAAAATAGTTTGTAAGAGGTATTATATTGGTAAGGTTGTAAGACCATCTCCAATAATGACGCGCAACTAGGGTTGAGCAGAAACGGAACCGGACCGAAAAACCAGCACTAACCGGACGAAAAATTGGGTCTCAGGCCGGCCCTAAACCGACTAGGTCTGGTCCTCGATATTCATATTTTAAAATTCTCGGTCCTCGATCGGTCCGGGCCAAATACCGAAAAATTGTGTGTTGGACCGAGTGGACCGAATTTAACCAATATATATATGTTTTCCTCCAAAACCTTAGCCCCAATTATATTCAGCAGTCACCTTGAAGAAACCAAGAATCAAATCGATTCTCCACCACCTGCCTCCCTCCACCACCGATGACTGCCTCCCTCCACCACCGACGACCGCCTCCCTCCACCCACTCCGACGCCTCCCAACACCACCTATCTCGACGCCTCCCTACGCCACCGATTTTGCCGCTTCTCTCCACGTACAACTCCAGCCCTCCACCACACCTTCACTGCTCCGCCCCTCCGCCCACCTGAAACTCCTCAGATTCGCCACACCTACAACTCCTCTGCTCCGCCCCTCCGCCCACCTGCAACTCCTCTGATCCGTTGTCCATCTTCAAATCTCCACCTCCTTTCTTCATATCTCCATTTACTGATCTCATTATCCATGGAGATTGATTATAACAATCAGAATAAGATGAAGTTGATTTGTTGGGATCTGAAAAAGAGGCACGACTTGAATCAGAACTTTTCTGTTTTTCAATTCTTTTTAAAATTCGGTTATTGTCGGTCCAGGCCCGGACCGTATCGATTATTTCAGTTTGATCCGGTCCTGGACCGAACTAATTTAGGTCCGGGCCTCGGGATGAGAAAATGTCTAAAATTTGGTCCGGACCATATCGATCTGGGCTCGGTTCGGGCCAGGCCTGGACCGATGCTCACCCCTACGAGCAACGACACGTCGTTGTGTCACGACGACGCGTCGTCGTGCATTTTTTCTGCAGTGGTGACACGTTGTCGTCACGTCATGAATGCCACATCATTTTATTTATTTATTTATTTATTATTTTAATTTACATATTATAAAATTGTTTAGAAGTTGAAATTAATCAAACTACATTTTATTGAAGACGTTTTATAATTTATTGAGATAGAACAAACCACGAATATATTACAACATAGTGCGGGAAATTAAAATCGAACGAAAATAAAATGCAACAAACAAACAACACACAACATCGAAATAATCAAACACACAACCCCGACTGGAGAAGATCCATCTTCACTGTAGCCTCCAAATATGTTCCATTAAGTCGTTTGTTAGCTGGGTGTGCGTGATTAAACCATGCATCCGGCGTAAATTGCTCATGTATTCCGGGATAGTATTTATTGTAGACGGCGCTCGACTGATACGAACTCCATCAATGAGATCCGGCACATGCTCACGGATATCTTGTTCGAGCTGTTCAATTTCTTCTTCATAGTTTAGGTATTTGTGGCGTTCATCTTCAAGTATCATGTTGTGGAGTGTTATACAACAATTCATATTCTTGTTGAGAATGTTTTTGTTGTGCACAAGTGCAGGATTTCGTATAATTGCAAACCATGCTTGCATAACTCCGAAAGCACGTTCGACATCTTTGCAGCAGGACTCTTGAAGCTCGGAGAACTTGCGTTGTTTGTGAGTTACCGGATTCGGAATGGCAGGAACAAACGTAGCTTAAGGTGGGTAGATCCCATCGGTTAGATAGTAAGGCATGTTGTATTGATGGTCATTCACCTCAAATTCGACCTGATGGGCCGTGCCGTTAAGGATATCGTCGAACAATGGTGAACGTTGCACGATTGAAAAGTTATTGTATTTTCCGAAAATTTCAAAGAATGAATGACATATCTAAGTATCTTGGGATGCTACTGTTTCTAACATAAGAGTAGGCTTTTTACTTCTGCCTTAGAACTGACCGTGCCATGCTTTCGTACAGTTCTTCCATGTCCAATGCATACAGTCGATACTCCCAAGCATGCCCACAAACCCTCGTGCATCGTTGATTGCTAACAACCTTCGTAAATCTTCCTCATAGGCCCTGCACATGTATGTTGGATCGAACTTAGAAACAACGGCGTCACAAAAGCGATGTGGACACTCGAGAGCCGTGCTTTCACCGAGCCGACAATACTCATCAACCGAGTCGACAAATGCCCCATAAGCTAGCATGCAAATTGCAGCGGTACATTTTTGTAGTGTGGTTAACCCTTGCCCGACCAGTAGCATCTGGTCTGCATACAAAGTAATCATTGCGACGCAACACACCTCCAACCACCCGTTCGAACAACAGTCTCTCCATTCTAAATCTCCGTCGAAAATACTTTGCATGTGTTGGACGAACACCGAAGTAGTCTCGCTCCAAGCGAACAGCACAATCTTCTCGCTCTATGTCAATGTAAGCACGTGTTTAGCCGCTACGTCGTGGCTGAACTTGTTGTTGTTCGTAGTGTTGGATCACATTTGACATGTTCTGCATTATCATGTTTTACATTTGTACGGAATGATTGGATGTAGAAGAGCCATCAAGAAGTTCATCAGGTGACGAACTGTTCTCGGATGAAGTACTGTTTTCTTGTACTGGGTTGAAAATGATTAATACAGAGGAAGAAGGAATGAGGGTGTTGTGTCTACAAATGAGTTTCATGATTGCATTATATAGACGATTTGCTGGAGATAAAAATATGTCATTCATTAGTCATAGCTGAGTCACTTCAACATTGGATTTCCGACAGTAAATATAAAGATAAGATGCCCGACAAAGTAAAGTGGCTGACAAGATTCCCGACAAAGTAAAGTGGCTGACAAGATGCTTCACGAGATGCCTGACAAATTCAAATTCACATTGATTTTATTACAAACAAGCCACACTTCGGAAAGTAAATTACAAACTAGTCACACTTCGAAAAGTAAAATACAAACAAGCCACACTACGGAGGTAAAAAAAAAAACAAACTCGACACACTACATAAGGAAAAGTAAAAATAAAGAAGCCACATTCCGATCCTTCGCCATTAGCCCGATCCAAACAGATGTTTGCCAGGTGCTTCTAAGTTTGCTTTGGCCTCATTGGGCAAGTTGTCGTAGTTTACCACAAGTGTCAAGTACGTGTCCATCATCTTCGCCTTTGCCTTACGCTCCTCCTTCTCGCGAGCAAGCTCCAACTTTTATTTTTCCACTTCAAGGAATTGGGGATAATTCTCATTGAATTTAGTAATTCCCTCGCCCATGGCATCCATTGAAGAGTTACCGGAACTGACATTCTTAGCCAACTTCTTGGCCTTGTCACGACCAATGGGTCGTTTGATACTTGCCGCACTTTCATAACCCCGGTTTCGCTTACTTCTAGTACTTCCACCTGCTGATTCCATTTGTTGATCACCTACATCAACATCGTCACCCTGAAACCCATCCTCCTCAGTTGGTACCCACTTCTTTATGGTTTCCTCCAAGTTCATCTTGAGTTTCCTCTCTGGGTATGATTTCATGGCATCTCACTGTTTGAACGTCGTGAATGAGTTGTGGTTATTTTATTTCTCCCTGTATATTTCTTGGGCAGTGTCTCGCACATCGGACTCATTGTAGCCACTCTGATTGCCGACCATGACTATAGCATGCTCCACACAAATCAACCAATGATTTATGTCATCTCTTAGCCGCCCCCATCTTCCACGAAGCGAATCATGA
>JAYMSP010007411.1:0-10005 GCA_036897095.1 Plantago elongata
CCAACTAAGCTCACCCACTCCCAAAAGCTGCCAAACATCGTCTTTGCCACTCTGCTACACTCCCCAGGTGATACTCTCAATGATGATAATCACACACTGCTTATTTGTGGCTGCACTCCATGTGTTTGTTAAAATGCCTACTTGAATTTTTAGCAGGTTAAAATGCCTACTTGATAATCACCATCATGGGCATAGTTTTTCTGTAAAGAAAGCACTGTTCAAGAAAACACCAAAAGATGAAAACTTTAGCTCCAACTAAGCTCACCCACTCCCAAAAGCTGCCAAACATCGTCTTTGCCACTCTGCTACACTCCCCAGGTGATACTCTCGATGATGATAATCACACACTGCTTAATTGTGGCTGCACTCCATGTGTTTGTTAAAATGCCTACTTGAATTTTTAGCAGGTAAAAATGCGCAGAATTTCAGTTTTCGGGGCATGTTGCAGAATAGGGGGAATCTTAGAGGTGTCTGTGTGAATAGTGTGACATGGAGTTTGGAGAAGGGGAATGAAAACAATGCGGAAAATTTTATGATGAGCTTGGTGCACCCTGCTACGGAGGATTATGAGGATGAGGCGATTAGAGCCGTGAAGGGTGGGAGTGTGATTGCTGTTCCCACGGATACGCTCTATGGGTTCGCTTGTGATGCTTGGTATGTTCCTCGAAACTAATTTCTTATGGCATTTGTAGATTGTAGGATGTATGAGTTTTAGAGCTAATGTAAATATTGAAGACTAGAGTATGTTTTTTAGTATGTGAGGGAGACTTTGGTTGTAACTTCAAGTTTATGAACTAGTGTCAAATCGTGTGTTGCTCAGATGTGGGAATGCCACTTCAATGGTTTGTACGTTATACAAGAATATCTACGCATGCTGTGTCCCCGCCCCTAACATTATATTGCAGTGCATAGTTTGTTTTTTATATTACTTATATAGGATTCTTTTCCTTTTCGAATGACTTTTGTTGCAGAGTTTGCAATTGAAACATATTCAAGTATATCTAATGGTTAGTGATTTTGCTGATAGCTAGCTATACTGTAAACTTTTGATTTTGCTGGTGGCTATACGCCTATACTGAACACTAGTTTGTCTTGGCGGAGTATATAGTACACCTAAGTTACTCCTTTTCATTATTCGCTTTCCTTTTTGAATGGCTTTTGTTTCATAGTTTGCAATTGAAATTCCATTTTCAGTTATTCAAAGGTTAGGGACAGTATTTCTTATGAGAGTGATTTTGCTGATTAGTTCACTTAGAGGAAAAGGATATTGGCAATTTTGGTTGAATCACTATCTGCGTGCCCACATCCTTTACGTGAAATCGATGTTAAATGAGCTTCATGTGATTTCCATTGCAAGTTTGCAACTAAAATGATGCAAAGGCATTCTTTGGGAAATATTACATCTGTATGTAAGGACTTAAATGCATATTGTTTATTTCATTGCATACTTCAGCTCGATGGCGGCAGTTTCCAGAATTTATCAGATTAAAGGCCGTGAAGCTACAAAACCTCTTGCGATTTGTGTTGGGGATGTCCAGGACATAAGACGGTTTGCTATGACCGACCATTTACCTCGTGGATTGCTTCATTCTCTTCTCCCAGGACCTGTAACTGTGGTGCTAAGACGAGGTTTGTGTAGTCTCACAGTTATGCAATATGATATAGGAGAGTCAAGTATCCTCGAGAAGTATTTGATACAAGGTATTATTACTGTGATGTGTTTTTTCATATTATATGATACAGGAGAATCAAGCATCCTCGAGAAATCTTTAAACCCCGGGGTGGAAAGCATAGGGGTTAGGGTACCTGACTCTGATTTTATTAGAGCAGTTGCCCGTGGTTCTGGGAGTGCGTTGGCCCTCACAAGTGCAAACCTCAGTGGCAATCCTAGCAGTGTAGATGTCAAAGATTTTTTGAACCTCTGGCAACATTGTGCATACGTCTATGATGGTGGTGTGCTTCCTGCAGGGCGTGCAGGATCAACTGTAGTGGATCTTACTGTGCTAGGGAGATACAAGATTATAAGGCCTGGGAGGTAAATATATATCTTATTTCAAAACTAAAGCTATTTCATGAATTCACTCTCCATTATGATAGAGCTGGGATTATAAACACAATAGGCTAACTTCTAGTATGTCTAGCATTAATTCTACAGTAGAGTTCTGGTCCACACCTATACAATGACATTTTGAAAAGTTGAAGGTAAGAAAACACATCTGATATGTGATATTTTTCATTTAACAGTGCCATGCTCGAAACCATTGAAATACTCAAGAAGCATTCTCTAGTAACTGCCACCGGTGCTGATTGACAAGATCACTGACGGGGTGAGGCCCTATATAATACCATAGAAAGCTAATCTGGGGAACTTCGGCTATGTGGCATTATGTGCAAACAAGGAGTAGTATTTATATGCATTAGTTTGTGATTGTCTTGCAATCTAAATATTTGCCTGTTCTGAAAAAGAGAGAAAGGCATTCTGTGCGGATAGATACAATCCTTTGGCCTTAGCTTCCACTTCAAAATTGTTATGTCGTGGTATCGTACATATTAAAAAAAAAAGAGTCCATATCTCATAAATACGTATGTTGTGAATATGATTAAAGATCATAACTCTTCAAATCTGCATGCTCAATTCAGGTATAGAGTATAATTTACGTTAATACGCTTTGTTTACATTAATGTAGTACGTCTACTATTGTTTAGGAAAATCATATATTTCACGAAAACTACAATGATACACATTCTCCCTTACAATGGCATGGGAGTATTATTATATAACTATCTAATTTGTATAAACGAATTCATGGAGTTTTAAACGGAAAAGGGCAAAATAACTCCAACTCATTGCAGTTCTAACTTCTAAGTTCTTAACTTTTATCTCTATACATTCAATCCATTGCCCTGAAAATTAGGAGCCATCACAATGAAAGATGGCTGACATATAAACATCCACCAAATTGCTTTATGGCAATCACATCCAAATTCAACATATGTGCCTCACAGGACAAAAGGACCCAATGATTTATACAAGTACTGGGGAGAAATACCAAAATTCTCATCTACATATCACTGATCACGATATATGAATGAATCGCCAAGACCTTGGTTAGCAAAATACTGATTGAACGGAAATTGAAATGCTCTTCCACCACGGTTCATTCGCTTTCAATTTAGCTCTACGAATCCAGAATGAACTCCCCCATCATCTGTTTTTGGAATAACGTCTTACAAAAGTCTAACTCAAATTATGCAATAGGAGAAGTAACTCTCGAACAGAAAGGCATCACCACCTCTTCGAAGCACTTGCCATGGTAGCAGGGAACGCGCAGTTCGAACAAATCATCAAGTTGTCATCACCACACCCCTCTCTCCTTCACATTTTCTACGGAAATAAATTCCTCTCTTTTTCTTCTATCTTTTTCTTCTTTTCTTTTTTTAAGTTTTTGGTTTTTGGTTTTTTTTTTTTGGGTTTTTTCTTTTTCATTTTTTTGGTTTTTTGTTTTTTGGTTTTTTTTTCTTTTTTCACGATTTTTTGGTTTTTTTTCTTTTTTTTCCGTTTGCATGTATATACCTAGGGGTAAGCAAAACTGCGACCGGACCGAAAAATCGGTCCTCGGTCCGGTCCGGTCCGGTCCGGTCCGGGACCGACTAGGTCCGGTCCGGTCCAAATACCAACAAAATCGCATGACCACCGACCAAGACCGACATTTTGAACAAAACCGGAAATAATACGGACATACGTCCATTACCCCCAAATTCTCAATCTGCAAATCGCGTATACCTAACCTAAGTCCCGCTCACACTGACTCGCCGCCCGCAATTTACCCGTCGGCGTCGGTACTCGCCGCGCCGGTCTCACCCAGGCCCAGACGCAATTCACCCCGATTTCACAGCCCGCAATTCACAGCTCCACCACGACCCAGTCGCCGCCTTCTTCACTCGCCGCACCACCCGCCTCCGTCCGTCCGTCGACCACCAGTCCACCACCCATCGACCACCAGTCCACCAGTACCCATCGACCACAGCTCCACCACGGCACCACCCATCGACGGTCGACCACAGCTCTGTATCTCTGGAGTCTAGACTCTAAATCTTCTACTCTAAAACCACAACCACGGATTCCGAATCTTCTTGCAATGTAAGTTTCTCAATCTCCGTATTGAGTATTGACTAATTCATTCTGTGATTCAATTTTCAATATTTCAATGTATTGGCTCATTGGCTGTGTAACATGTGTTCTTGCTTTATACAAGCAGCAAGCCCGAAATTTTCAAAAACAGGTTGTTCTGTTTTTTCCAATTTTTTTTTTTTTTTGTAAAATTCGGTCCGCTCGGTCCAAGCCTGAAATCGGACCGACTTTTTCGGTCCGCTCCGGGCCTCGGTATTGAAAAATACCTTAAATCGGTCCAGGCCTGGGCCGATGCTCAGCCCTAGTTGTATCCATCGAGTTGTCTATGAGGTGCCTCTGCTTACTATACCAAGACATGAGGCAGAAGTCGTTGAGGTCTTTGGGAGTAGTGGTGTGCCATCCTTGTACCATGGAAGGGTATCCATATTCGTTGCCAGACTTGCAATATGTCCGAAGTGATTAGGGCTTGGATTGGGGTTAATATAATACTTGATTCGTTTATTTATTTCTACAGTGATTCGTTTACAAACAAAAACTACATTGTTGATTCGTTTACAAAAAAAACTACTTTGATGATTCGTTTTCGAACAAAAACTCTTCGTACTATTTACTTCGTTGTTCACTTTGCACTGAACACCACTAAGATTTTTCTCACACTTGTTTTATTCACTTTTTGTAGATTTTGCCTCTTAGGATGCCTTGGAGACCTTGATGTTCAGGAAGAGAGAGTGGGGTTTACTCAAGATTTTTGTAACTCTTAGCTTGTCAAAAACAAGTGTTTTAGCCGTTGCTTTTGAAAATGGTCTGTTTTGTGAAACTCTTCGAGTATTAGCTTCGCAAAGATTTTAGACTGTATTCATATTATAGATTTCAAGGCCCTTGTCTTTTAAAAAATTATTTTAAATTTTCCGTCACAATTCACTTTCTTATAATTTATATTAAACCTTTCACTAACCCCTTTAAAAGCCTTTTGAGCCTTATTATGAACTCAAGCGGTAGTCTTCCATTATGCCGCCAAGCTTATTACGAAGTACGAAGCAGCGAGTTCGGATGAATGGGGAGAATCATGATTTGACCATATTTAATAAGTTAGTTTGGGGAAAAACCGGAAAAGGAGTAGGAAAATAAACTACAAATGAAGTCGAAGAGTTAATTTGGGGGAGATGTGAAAGAGACGCGCATGAAAGGTAACCATTATTGGTTTGTATTTGAATTACAGTTACTAAAAATTGCTGGTTGTTTGCTCCAAATAAAAAGGTATACCAAAAAAGCCAATGTACATTAAAAAAATCTTGGGGTGAATATAGTCCTTTGATCACCATTATTCGTGTTGGGCATGTTACAAATACTACTCAAATATTAGGTGGCCCGACCCTAAAAGGCTACATGTATACCAGACCAGCACGCACAAACGTGCAAAATTTTTGTAAAATGTACATTGCCAAAAATTGAGACTGCAAGAACTCAATGAGGCCAACAAAAACCATACAAGTCTATAAAACGATAGCAAAAATAGTATGTAAAAAGAAGAATTAGAAACAATAAAGGACAAAGTAGTCTATTTATGAAGTAATTAGTGAAGTATTTATGATTGAGAAGGATGTGGCGAAACTTCATTGACAAAGAATGACAAAGTTTAAAAGAAGGAACCCCATCTCTGCAAATGATAAGTCTCCTTGGAAGTTGCTTTTTGACACCATACTCATCTTTGACGATATTTTAGCGACATTCCGTATATTATCTAACCTACTTTCTTTCCCAAGCCAGCTTGAATACTACTTTGATTTGTGTATAGACTTGTGGGAGTAGGATTGTACAACATTACCGCGGGGTAAGGATAATATTATATGCAACGTGGGGAATTGGTTGTCTTAAGTATTTTTTACTTCTTATTTGTTTAATGTGAAATCGTAGAGGTCTAAGTTGAGATTAAGGGAGTTAGTGACATGTGAACCTGAAAGATTAGTTAGTTATCTATCCCGCAGTTTATGCCCATTTCATAGTTACTCCTTTAATTTAATTTATTTATAGTTCTAAGCTTTGCTCAACGATGAGGAAAGAACTGCTTCGGGGGAGTTGTTGTAACATGAAATGTGCAATATAACACACTTTAGACCCTCGTTTTCAGGAATTTGTACGATTTTGGTGCTAAAATGAGATATTTATGCTTAATCTGAAGAAATATAAAAGACACTTATCAAGTCCTATGAGGAGTTATAAAATTGAAATGAGGCATGAGACCAATATGTTGCAAAGATTAATTGATATGCTAAAACATTGTAGAAGAGCACTTTTCAAGATAACTAAGTATACGAAGTTCAAAAATAGTCGGGAAGGGAAAGCCGGAAGAGAGCTGAAAGTTGAAGGAGTGAGTCCCATAGTCCCCTTGGCGCCGCACAGGGCCTTGGGACCACAGTAATGGACTTCTAGACAACTTCTGCTGGCCCAAGTCCGTAAACTGTTGGCTTGTCCTCCTCCACCCTCATTACATGACTACGGATGATTTTATCAGCTTTTCCACACTATATAAGAGTGTCATGTGTCACTCAAAATCATAACTCTACTTATTTTGTAGGGAACAAGACTGAAGAGAACAACCGCTTCCCAAGTGCTCAATATCAATGAAGAACGAATAATGTAGTCTTCATCACCATGCAGACTCTTTCTTTTCTTTTATATACATGTCGTAGTTGTGATGTTTACTATATCTAAACCCTTTCATAAAGTCGAACCACCAAACTCTATTGTGCTAATTTTTTTATTATCTTGATATATTGATGAATTAGTTTAGATGTAAGCATAGTTTTTCCCTTTTTATCATCTTATTTGGATGTGATAGTTTGCTTAATGACACATTTTTTCCATTTGTATATGTAAGGGTGTCTAAATTGATCGCGACTTGATCTTCAAGACATGTATCTTTGTGGCTGATATATGATAATTACATTGTTTGAAACTAAGTAGTTGAGAGTAGGACTGCAAACAAGCCTACAAACTTGTTAAGCAAGATTAAACAAGCTCGAATGTAGCTCGACTTGATAGCTCGAAACTGTTCCAACCTTTTAAGTTCCAATTTGAGATTTAAACAGGTGATAATTTATTATTGGATTCTTTTATATATATGCTTATTAATGAATCAATACCTAATAGTATAAAGCTTCGCCTATAATTCTGGCATCACTTTCTCTCAATTATGTATACAAAAATAAAGCACAAATTTTTCTTACAAATGTACACTTCAATTGAAAATTAAGTACATCTTCATCATGTACGAGAGACATCTTTTACAACCTCAAGGGCAACGACTTGGGACAGTCGGGAGGGAGGGAGAGAGAGAGAGAGAGAGGTGGTCCGGTGACTAAGGGAAAGTATGGTGGCTGGTGGAGATAGAAGAGAAACCAAGGATAGCTGGAGCAGATGATGTGTTGTCGGATTGGACGATTTGTGATGGGAGTATGAAAATATAAAGGAGGTTGGAACTTGGAATGAAGTGTGGTTGGGGTTGATATATACATATACTTACATACATACATGCATACATATAATTAAAAATATAATCGAGCTGCTCGACGAGTATTTGTGCCAAGCTTTATGTGTTCGAGCTTGACTCGAAAGTTTACTTGAGTGTACGAAAGAACTTGAACTCGAGCTCATCATTCCAAGCTTTTATGGTGCTTGGAAAAATTTCAGCTCATTTGTTGGCATAGTTAGGAGTAGTGTGGTATGAGGGGCGTTGGGGAACTTGCATCATCAAAAACACTGTTTAAACCTTTATTTTCTTTACACTTCAACTATCACATACAAATTGTTTTTTTCTTGTACAATTTAACATTTTTAATTCGATTTGATTGGTTTTACAGTAGCCCTAAATTCCCTAAATTGCTTTTAAGATTAGATTTCATTACTTTGTATCTTTAATTGCTAGTATCCATTGTAAGCATCTAGAGACAACGATTCTACGAGTTAACTTTCGCTATACTAACTTTGTTTGTGTGAAGTTGTAGATTTCCGAATTATAAATGTAAACCTTTGTGTGTGGTTGGTGAAGAGTTTTAAACTTCAACAACATTCGTCTAATCAAACCCCCGTCCTCGACCGAGCTATCTAAGGATGGTTTTTTTTTTTTTTTGCTGACATATATTTCCATTAACGAGATTTTTGTCGCGATTAACTATAGAAAAACATTTTAAAAATATACTGTAGAGTAAGACACTGACAGTTTATATATTGGTTAATGACGTCGTATAATTAGTATATTTATCAATAACAACCGTCAAAACTATGAACTCCGGTGAATTTTTGGCTCGTTTTTTGCGTGTGAGTTTCACTCGCCGACTGCTATATACGAGTTGGACACGTGGAGGCCTGTGGTTTAATCTGGGTTATAATTTTCAAAAAAATTCAAAAAAAATTTTAAAATTTGAAAAAGGTACTTTTTAAAAAAAGTGAAATTCAGAAATAATTTTATGGGTCACGTTTAAGGCCCAAATTTAATTTGAGAATTTTTTTTTTAATTGACAGGACACTTGTCCCACGTGCGCGTCCGTAAAGGCACGGCTATTAGACCACATCGGCACCGTGTTCCATCAGCAGTAGGCACGCCGAAAAATAAGTTTAACGATGACGACGATGAATATTCCATATCCCACAAATTTCTTGACCGATTAGGGGTACCAAAGCCTTCAATTTTACTTTATTTCAATCTAGGTTTTTTTTATGTTCAATTGGGGAAGATCCCGTTTTCAATAGTCTCATTTTAATTTATCTTTTATTATTTTTTTAAGATTTAATTTGGGTCTTACACGTTCCCCTTCATATTTTTTGTGAATTTAATTTCTTTTTTTTTGAGTTTACATTTTTTTGAAAATATAACCCAGATTAAACCACAGCTCGCCACGTGTCCAGCGCGTATATTGTATCCTGCGAGTAGCCGGCGAGTGAAACTCACACGCAAAAAAGGAGCCAAAAAATCACCTGAGTTCATAATTTGGACATGTTGTTATTGATAAATATACTTATTATACGGTATTATTAACCAGTATATATATAAATTGACAGTGTCTAACTCTACATTATATTTTTAAAATTTTCCCCACTAACAATAATATTGAGACTTTGGTGAAACTAAACTGTTGAAACTCTTTCCCATCCAATATCATCCATGCCACATTTTTCTAAAATATGACATTGAGTAAAGAAATTATACAATGTTTAAAATCACATTCATTTAGAATTCAAAAAAACAAAAACAGAAAACCCTCTGAAAAAAAAAACATAAAAATATTAATGATATTTCAAATACATTAAAGAAAAATTAGCAGCGAACAATTGTAATTTAACCTAAAAGTGACAATTTAACCTAGTAGATATAGACCAGAAATATAAATATATTTGAGGCTTTAATAAAGCAATACATGTAACATATCTTTATCGATTTAAGGAGAAATGTTGAAGTACTTAGAAGATATATGTTAAAATGCTTGATGGAAAAATATACCCAATAGATTGTGCTTATGGCGACTGACTTCTATAATAGCGAGTCGTACCATTGAGGCAACCTGGACTCCAGCCAAATAGTGAACAAAGTGAATTGGTCGATTTTCATTACAAACGGGGTTGTGAACTTGAGTAATCTTGTCACGCCCCGGGACCGCATTGTGGGTCCCGCTACATTTAATATTCATTTAATAATATATTCGCCACTCTGCCTGTTGGCGTGACCGGCCGTGTGAACATCACCCCGTCCACATGCAACCTTATCCACCTGTCAGTCTCACAGACTAATATCCCAATAATATAAAAAACCAACCACCGGGCTACTATAATTTTTCAAACCATAATTTACATCAGAGTTTTAGCGAAAGTATTTTCAA
>JAYMSP010007412.1:0-10004 GCA_036897095.1 Plantago elongata
TTGTACCCGGAAGCAGCGAAGTAAAAAGGGGGGGGGGGGGTGTTAGAACCTTTATATCCGGCATGCCTTGGATCAAGCAGGATGGGAGACTTTACTCGAGAGTGATTATGAGTCTACTTTGTATAATTGAAGGGCTAAAGCTTATAGTAAAGTGTCAAGATCAAGTGAGCTCCCCCGTTTACCTTGAGAAGTGCGCCCTATTTATAGAGTTCAATTCTCAATTAGGTGTAGACCTTTTGGATTGTGTCAGTATAGGGCTAAAATTAAGTGAATAAGGCTTAATTAAGCCCATGGACCATAGAATTGTAATAACCCATATATCTTTTGGGCCACAAGGCTAGATTAGTCATTTTGTAGGATCTTTGAGAGCATTGTTGTCCTCTTCTCTGAGAAGACTTCCGAGGGTAATGTTCCGGGTTGAGGCGTCTGGAACTAATTATGCCCTCCTCTACTGACGTGCTACGATTTCCCACACTTGATTCTCTTTCAGGTTCGGATTAGGGCTCAAACGTGATTGTGGTCCGGGCCTGTCTCTTTTCGGATGTGACGCTTTGATCCGGATATCCTTGTCTCGGTATTCTTGCATGTTTTGGCCTCTCTAGACCTCGGATGGCCTTCAGCTCGGATCCTCGAGGCCTTGTTCTTGTAATACAGTGACGTCTTAGGATCAATTCAGGAGACATCCAAATACCGGATTGGACATATTCCCGTATCAACATATGTCCCCCTAGTTTCTAAGTATCTTAGTAGAAGATAGTTGTGAACTATAACAGGAGAAGTCTTTCGTTCAATCCGTTCCATGAGAAAAAGAAATCCGGGTCTAATGGTTCTTGAAGTTATTTTGGGAGTATCTCCCCCCCCCCCCCCCCCCCCCTTCCATTTTTCATACAATCCAAAGTAGAAGACCTCGGACTGTAACTGTAAGAAAAGGAGTATTTGTTCCTGAGACATTTCTCGAACGTCCGAACCGGAACTCATCTGAGAGGTTGCGTTCACCATCCGGATGTTGATATATCCAAAGTGATTGTTTGCATGGTGTAACCCTGCCCGAGGCAGCGATTTGTTGACCAATGTGTCTTTTCGTCTTCTGAGTTATATTGTGACTGTTGGATCAAACAGATCAACGGTAAATTTAAACAGGTAAAAAGCAATAAATGCTTGTATTGCCTAAATTATCTTCATATAAATAGGTGCTGTCATTTTCATTTTTCACCACCATTCACAGAAAAATTTACTTATCCGAAGGGGAAGAAAAGTTATCAGAGGTAAATTCTGCTTTTTGCATTTGACTTCGGATCTTTCGATCTTCGGATCCAAAATATCTCACTTCGATATTTGGCATGCAAGATGTCGAAGACTCAATCCAGTCCATCACGCAGGGCGCATTACCAAGACGAGTATGATGCTCGCCGCTTTGTGCCCCTGCCAGCTCCTATCGCCGACCCTGATCCTTTTGAGTCTCCTATTTTCCTCGGGTACCAATGATGGCGAGACCTGATTAACTATGACTGCGAGGTCTGGCACTCACTACGTACCTAGGTGAAGGGACCTCGACGGATCCAATTATTCTGGATCCAGTCTTGCGCGAGCTACCGTGCCCACAGAAAGATCTGTGCGAGTTGAAAGATATTGGTTGTAAGGTCAATCACTGGCAAGCTGAGGTACGGAAGAAGCGCAAGAGAGGGGCCCAGAGAAAATGGCGAGCTTGGTTGGCGACGGAGGCAGGTCCAGACACTGGTGTGGAGATTGACGAGTCCAGTACGAACAATCCAGCATGGTGAAGGCGGGTTATGCCCCGTTAATTATGTAATCAACCCAACTTTTGCTACTTTGGACAAAAATTTCCTTCGTCTTTTGTAGTTATGGTCCGTATTTTTCTCCCTGTCCACTTGGACAATTTTCCGGATACATAAATTGAACTCATATATATCAAATTTTGCATGTTCTTTGGACAAAATAGGTGTCTTACTTATTTGAATGATCCTCTGTATTTTGCTCTTAGAGTAGAATAGTCGAAGTAATCGGGAGTAATGTATCCGAAGGAAATAAGTCTAGCAATGATCCATAAAATCTAATCAAAATTGTATAGCTAGGGTAATACATCCGAACTTGTTGTCGCCCGAGCATGATATCCGGAGGGGATGTCAAACGTCATCAAGTGTATTAATGTCCGACTATGTCTTTTTAACTTCCCAAATGATCTCATCTGTTGAATCAGAAGTAGTGGGTGGTTAGATGGTGGACACGATTGCCTCAACAGTTGGATTTTCAAAAATTATCCTTCTCAATAAATAGGGGTGCCGTCAACGTCAATTGTATCGTTGTTTTAGAGAGTGGATTTGTGCGCTAAAGAGCATCCGAAGCAAATCACTTGAGACGTCTGAAGCGAAAGCTTCCTTCGATCCAATATCCGAGTGAAAACAAGGAAGTTTCTGAAGCCTTTAGCTCTTTAATTCGGAATGTTCTTACTTCGTCTTAGTCTTTACTGTTACCCATACATAAGGCTCAAATTGTGTATAATGCAACTGTTGTTTATACGGAAGTAGTCTAGGAACCTGAACACGTGTAGTCGAGTAGGATATTCCGAGTAGAGCTAACTGCACCTGCTAACTTCGAACTTAAGTTGGGGCTTGGAAATCCAAAACTAAGGTCCAAAGAGAAATGCCTTGGATCAATTCATCATAAAATGCTTGCCTAGGTTAACTCGGACTTTTTAGACTTGCCATTTCCTTCCTTCCTTAGGATATCTGATAGTGATAGCCAGAACGTCCAAGAAGGTCGCAGTTATGGATCCGATCTCGGGTTTAGCCAGGATGCAAAGTCTTATTCCGTTAATTCGGAAGAGCGGGTTGATATAGAAGCCAGAGATGTTGCCGAGGAGCAAAATCGAGAATCCGACCAGATAGAGATCAATACCAACACGGAGGTAAGTAGTTCATCATGACATCTTGTCGTACCTGGTTATTTGGATCCAGATCGTCAAGATCAATCAACCGCTCCCACTTCGCAGGCCGTAACCCTTCATCACACTATCACCCGAGAGGTTGGCACTGCCTCCAGATCTAATAGTGGCGAGCTTCCTCCCGAGGTCGGTTTTCTATGCCGTAATTTGGGTTATAACACTTGTATTTGCCCTTACCAATAGTCGTTTATCTCGGATCCCTAGGAACCTCTGATTGAGATGGTAGAAGACACGGCCGATGAAGGTCCGGAACTAGCCGTCTTCAAAACAGGTACGCAAGATACAGCTCGAGTAGTTACTCCTCTCCAAGCCATCGAAGTAATAGACGTCGATGCGTTAGAATATCCGGATGCTAGGGCGACTTAAGATGCTGTTCCGAAGGGAGAAGAAGAGAAGAAGGAAGGAGTTGAAACTGATAAGAAGGAGGATGCCGGAGAAGAAGAGGAAGAAGAAGAAGACACTGTGGGAACTTCGAGTGGTCCGATTTATGATATCAAGTACCCGAGGAGCAGGACGGATGTTGTCCATCCGAACATTACCGGGAGCTAAACTCGGATGAGACTCTTCCAACTCGGGCCAGCGAATTGACTGAAGAAAGGTTGAAAGAAATCCGGGCTCGTTACGAGATCCCTGAATCTCTAGAGTTAATTATCCCGGATCCCCAACATGCCTTCTACTATCCTCCCGAGGGTTGTATGGTGGTGTACGAGGTTTCGCTACACTGCGGGTGGTGGCTCCTTGTTGCCTCGCAGTTTCTTCGAATCTTCAATGATCTAAATTTGTGCAACCTCATGTGCTTTGGAGTCCTTTGCAAGCATATCGGAATTCATATGAATACCACAAACTTCCGAATGATCTTTGAGATTAAGGCTAGTGAATCTCATCCGAACTTCTACTCTTTCTTGGTTCAGTCCGAATATGCCTTCTTCGAGGATCTGATCTCTTCGATGGGTGTTGAATGGTGGCAGAAGTATTTCTTCGTTCGTCCGACATTGAAGAAGGGCGAGCTCGAATCTAGTCGGGAAGGATGGGTGTTCCCGAAGGTTTTCTTCCGAGATACCTTTCCCTTCAATTGTACCTCGACCAGGAACTTTCCCTTATGGATGCAGGGACTCTGAAAGAAGAATCGGACTCAGTCGTCCTTCTTCCAGGGGTTGATTTGCCAACCTTTACCTTATTTGGCCGGGTTGGCTCCGAAATGTTATTGTGCTGATCCACCACGCAATTTTGGTCAATAATAGGACCGTATCCTAGATATCTGAAGTTTTCTTGTTTACTTCAAGTTGTTGTTAATATTTTTTGCAAAGTTTAGATGATCCGGAACTAACCAATCTTCTTCCTATCATGCAGAGTATTGGTTCGATTATATCATGTCTTCATTGCTCGAGTTAAAGCGGAAGCAAAAGGAGGACCAGGAGCAAGAGATAGCCGAGCAGTTGCGTTGTGGGACCATTAAAGACTCCACTACTTTTCAGATGGAGGATCATGTGAACGCGGCTACCTTTTTGGACCAGAACCTCCAACAGGTCTTCCAAGGGTAGGATGCACTCAAGATGCCTACTCCTAAACAAGGGAACACTAAGGCCGGGAAGGAGGCCGATACAAGGAAGCCGCCGAAATTGTCCAGATCTTTTGCCTCGAAGCAGTGTCCGGACGAAAAGGGCGTCCGAAAGGTCGATTTCCCCGGTGAAGTAGGGGAATGAAAAAGCGATTGAGGTCCTCAACTTGGATGATGACTTAGAGGCCGAGGTGACCCAATTGGTGGCGATGAGCGAGGTGGAGAGGATGGCCGAGCTAGCTGAGGCAAACTGGAAGGTGAGTTATCTGAGGCTTGTATACTTCGAATATTTATCTTTCTCTCCATCTGACACTAATTTCCTCGGAACTGCTATTTGTAGTTGACTACTGCAGTCTGAGCTTGTACCCATGTGGTGGGAGAGAGAGCCGAGATTGATACTCAGCTCTAAAAGTCCGAGGCGAGTGTCAAAGAGATGGAGGGAAAGTACCAGGACTACAAGAGGAAGTTCCTGAGCGTGTCCTCGGAGATGCGTAAATTGGTCGATAAATGCAATGAACTGGCACAAGATTTGGCCAAAGTCCAGACTGATCATAAGGTCCTGGAGAAGGGTCTTTCGGATTTTTTGGAGCTGACCCGAAGCTTCAAGGATAAAAATGCTCGACAATCTCTGAGGGGCTAGGGTAGAGGCTGTCCGGGACTTCATGTCCTCGCTCCCCTACAAATTTCACCTGATGTCCTCAGTGGATGATGCCCGGGTTGAGGTGTTCAGGGCTGCTATCGGCCAACTTCTACTAAAGGGAAAGCTTCCGGACGATTTCGATCCGAAGGCTGAGGGCTTGAGTGTTTACAACAATCCGGATGGTACCCGCTACACCGGAGAGCTCATCAATGATGCTAAATTAATGAAGGATGAGTTCGTGGAGCTGGTTACTTCGGAGACCCCTGAATTGAAATTTAACCATGGGGGTCCCTTCCTTCCAGACTTTGTGCCCGATGTTGTGCTTCAGCACCTCTTGGTTCCTCTCGAGACCTATCCCGCGCACAACCAAGACTGGTTGGCACTTCCGGCTCCTATCCTTAGGCAACCAAAGTTGGACCTGATGTCCATGGCTCCGGAGTATATTGAAAGGATGAGGAAGAAATATGAAGCCGAAAAGGCAAGGGAGGCTACCGGAGAAGGGAGTTCTCAGGCCTCGGAGTGATGAAATCTTGAAGGCGGAGTATGCTCCGTAGACTCTGTATGGTCTTCGGACCATAAGACAATCTTAACTTTCTCGCACCCTTTATTTTCTGCTGAATAATTTTTAATCTGTTTTTTCTTCGGATAACGTTTGTTGATGACGAGGCCTCGGCCTACCAATTGACTTATTTTAGACTTTATGCTAAATGATCGATAAATATTTGCAACTCTTATTTGTTCGGAGCTGATGTTGTATGTTCTATTCAGATGTTTTGATATTGTATTTGTTTCCTGCAAAGTATGATTTCTGTTTTTTCTTCTTCGAGCTTTTTCACTCGGATGTTAGTATGATATATCCGAACGTTTATGAGTGGTGTCTAGTTTACAATCATTTCTTAGTTCGGATTATACTATACCCCAAACTCTTTCATCAGCAATGTATTCGGGAGTAAATGAGTCAAATCTTAAAAAAGATAAATGTTGTATTGATTTGACGGAAACACAATTACAAACGGCGGGTCAAAATGACCTAATGAGTACATCCGAGCAAAATAGAAATGAAGAATAGCATCCTAAGCATAAAACTTCTGCAGATTTCTTGCGGTCCAGGTTATCTTGAGCACTCTACCTTCGAGGTCTTCCATCTCAAAGCTTCCATTGACTTTTATACCGATGGTTTTGTACGGACCTTCCCAATTGGGTTTGAGTTTCCCAACGTGGCTAAGGATATCAGCTCTCCTAAGGACCAAGTCTCCAATCTGGATATCCTTGTTGCACACATTTTTTGTTGTAGGCTCGAGCAATGGAACTTTAATACCTAAGGATGTGAGCTAAGGAAGAACTTCTCTTATCCTCCAAGAGCTCAAGCTCATATATCCGAGCTGCTGCATTCTCTTCAGGTTGATATTGTTGGATCCTTTGAGTCTCTACAATGACTTCCGAGGGTATGACGGCCTCAGAACCATATACTAAGGAGGAGGGGGTTTCTTGAGTTGCAGTCCTCGGAGTGGTCCGATGCGCCCAGAGCACACCATCCAAGTCGTCGACCCAACAATCTTGGAAGGTTTTAAGTCTTTTCTCTAGGATTTTCACAATGGTCCGGTTGGTAGACTCAAATTGTCCGTTAGCTTGGGGGTATCCAACCGAAGTGAAGTGTTGTTCTATTTTTAAAGACCTGCACCACTCCTTAAGATTTTGCCGGAGAACTGAGCTTCGTTGTCTGAGACGAGGATACTTAGCAATGCAAAGCAGCAAATTATATTCTTCCAAATGAAGGTTCGAACTCGGGCCTCGGTGTAGTAGCTACTACCTCGGCTTCTATCCACTTCGTGAAGTACTCTACGGCTACGATCAGAAATTTCTTTTGCTGAGCACCTCGAGGGAGAGGTCCCAAAATATCAATGCCCCATTGATCAAACGGGCACGAGATGATTGACGGAATCATTGAATTGCTGGGCCTGTGGGGGATGTTGGCGTATAACTGGCAATCACTGCAGGTTCGGGTGAAGGTAGTTGAGTCTTTGTCTATTGTAGGCCAATAATAACCCTGCCAGAAGATATGTTGTGCCAAATTTATCTCTTCGGAATGACTTCTGAAACTGTCACTATGTACTTCTTCTAAGACGGTCCGAGCCTCTTGGGGTCCAAGACAGCGTAAATGGGTTCCATTGAAGGATCTCTTGTAAAGGTCACCTTTAGGAAGTATCGGGGCGCTCAACATTGAACCTTACGGGCTTCTATGGGATCTGATGGTAATGTGCCATTCTGAAGATATACCAGAATATACGTCATCCAAGTCCTTTCCTTTCCGAATCTAATTGTATATCGGGAGTTACAAACCATGGAGGGAAGAAGTCCGAAGAGTCAAGAGGATTATGCTTCTTGTATCCACTGCTTCGGATGCTGAAGCGAATTTGGCGATGGAGTCCGCCTTCTCATTGTATGACCTATCGAACCTCTCTCGAGAGAATTCTTCATAGTTTGACACTGCCTCCTTGAGTTTCTCGAGGTATAGAACCATATTCGGACCCTTGGTGATAAAGGCTCCGGAATATTGAGATTCAACCAGCTGGAAACCCGTATAAGCTCGAATTTTCCTCACTTGTAGTGCCCTTGCCATCCGAAGACCCACCAGAAGGGCCTCGTATTCGGCCTCGGTGTTGGTCACCCGAAAATCTAGTGTAATCGCTTAATCAATTTGGGCTCCTTCAGGACTTCGAAGATGAATCCCTATTCCTCCGAGTCTACCATTAGATGATCCGTCTACCTGCAAAATCCAGGCCGACATTTGTTCCTCAAAGCCTTTCTCGGATGTCGCTTTTTCCTCTTGCATCTGGACATCCTTTGAGTCGGATGGAGCAATTTCCATTATTGTATCCGAGTCTTCCACGATGAACATCCACTAATCCCCGAAGAGACCATTTTCGTAGTCTAGTTCCTCTTCCTCTAATATCAGTGATCCGGATAAGGGTGCATCGGGTAGTATCTCTGGATCCACCAGCTCGAGACCTGTGGGTTTCGGATCCTTAGAGCCTTCTTCCGAAAATTTGACTAGAAAATGAGCTAGTACCTGAGCTTTCTTGGCTGACGGAGCCTGGTATGAGACATCATACTCACTTAGTTCGATTGCCCACTTCGACAGTCTTCCTGATTCTTCCGAACTTTCCATCACTTGCTTAAGGGGCTCGTTGGTCAAGACAACGACTTGGTGTGACTTGAAGTAAGGCTTAAGTCTTCGCGCCGTGTGGACTGATGCATAGCCATCTTCTCAATGTGAAGATATTTGAGTTTGGGCCCCACAAGGGCTTTGCTTAGGTAGTAAACGGGCTAGTGATTATTTCCTTGTATCCGAACTAATACTGAGTCATAGCCTCGTTTTTCACAGCCAAGTACAAGTATAAGGATTCTCCTTCAATTGGCTTGAACAGGAGTGGAGGTGAGAGTAAATAAGTTTTGAGACTCTCGAAAGCTTCCTCATATTCCTTGTTCCACATGAATCCATCCCCTTTCCTCAGGATCTTGAAGAATGGCAAGTTCTTCTCGGTTCATCTCGATATAAATCTACTAAGGGATCAAACTCTTCAGATGAGTTGTTGCACTTCGTTGACATTCTTGGGCTGACCCAAATCTAGTATAGCTCGGATCTTCTCCGGATTGCCTCTTTTCGTGACCATATATCTGAGGAACTTTCCTCCTTTAACCCCGAAGGTAAACTTTTCCGGATTCAAGCTCATCCCGTATTTCATAAGGATGGCAAAGAAGTTTTCCAAATGTTCAACGTGACTCTCTTCAGTTTTGCTCTTGACCAAAATATTTTCCACATATACTTCCATGGTCTTTCCGAGCTCTTCTTTGTAAATCTTGTTCACGAGTCTCTGATATGTTGCCCCGACATTCTTGAGTCCGAATGGCATTACCTTGAAATAATATACTCCTCCTGCTGCGAAGAATGTTGTCTTCGGGACATCTTCTTGTGCCATCCGAATCTGGTAGAAGCCTTGACAAGCGTCCATGAAACTTAATAAAGCACATCCGAATGTAGAATCTACTAACTGATCGATCCGAGGTAAAAGGGTATTGATCCTTCGGATAAAACTTATTGAACCGAGTGAAGTCATTGCACATCCTCCACTTTCTTGGGGATTTTTCGACTAGGACTACGTTGCAGACCCAATCCGAATATCTGACCTCTTCAATGTATCCGACCTTCAATAATCTATCCACTTCGACGGAGATGATGGCATCTTCTATCGGACCAAAATTCTTCCTCTTTTGTGACGGTTATGCTATTAGACTACCTGCATTGGAGACGGTTATGTGATATGTCACTTACCATCTTACGAGATACGTGATGGGATTTTATTGCATTGGTGACGCGTCACAGAGCCGTTACTTCGACTTTATTTTTTTTGAAACATGTTTAATATATTACACAAATTTAACATGCGAATTCCGCATGTTTTTTTATATAATGTCAAAGAAAAATATACTTCTGCGAGTAAAAGTGTTCTTTCATGTGAATTCTTCACACGCAATTATATGTTCAACAAACAATTTCTTAATTTCATATGGTTATTTTTAGAAAAAATGATATCTTAAAATTATGAAAGTAATGAAAAAATTACTTTTTAGAACTAATAACTACTTTGAAGTATTTGATTAGTATTAGTAATAAATAAGAGTGTTTAGAAATTGAAATTAATAAAATTGAATTTTTAAAAGCTCATTGCAAATTTAATTTTTAAGAGAGAAAAATGAGCTCGAGATAAAATGATCTCGAAAAGATAAAGTCATTGTTAATATTTTTGTATATATATATATATATATATATATATATATATATA
>JAYMSP010007413.1:0-10002 GCA_036897095.1 Plantago elongata
CTTTGCCGGCCAGTGGTTAAACCGTCTGGCCGGATTACAAATTTCTAACGGAATGAATGATTCCGTTACAAATTTGTAACGGCATTGGTCATTCCGTTAGAAAGTTCCAACGGAATCGGCAATCCGTTAGAAATTTCCAACGGATTCTGTTTCCGTTAGAAATGCCGTTAGAAATTTCTAACGGAACCGTTTTTCGTTACAAAAGCCGTCACTATTCTAACGAAATTTCATTCCGTTAGAAAATTCCGTTAGAAAAACGTTGTTTTCTTGTAGTGATATAGCCGTATTGTATAATTTAGTAAAAATCTTAATGATAACATTTGTCATTTGCGAGGCGATTTTCGCTTCATTTCATATGCAATTTTATGATTTTTTTTTATAGTTAATGTATATATAGGATTGTTGGAGTTTCTTATAGTTACAAATGAAATTAAAATAAAAGGTTTATATAATGCAGCACTACAAAAATGTTATATTACCATGCATTTAGTCACACCGTCCAAAAGTGTGTATATATTTTATTTGCCATAACTACGATTGTTGCAATGCCTAGAGTGTGTACATGTATAGTTACTGTAGACGCCAACAATTCCATTTTAACAATACCTGCTCCTAGGAGGATTTTTTTTGGGATTGTAGCAATTTACATTACAAACAAAATTCCGGTTTTAGACATGGAATGTTGGTTGGACCGAATTGCCACAAAATAATTTCATCTCCAATTAAAACCAAACAATGTAATAGTTGATAAATATAGTTGACTTTGCACATTTCCATGAAAATCAAACAACCACTAAAAGTAAAGTGAGAAATTGAACCCATCCGATCCTTTTTGACCCTGTGACTTGACCCAACCACAATAATGTAATTCTTATCCTAACAAAAGAATTAATTTCAAAAACCTCCCTGAAAATGTCGAATTTTTCATCTTACTTCTACTTTCAAATCTGCCTTTAAAGAAACCCACATAAGTCGGATTATCTATCTAGTCGTTAGTTGTCAACTAACGGACAACTAACGGTGAACGAGTCAATGTGGTCAATGTTAAAATAGTCAACAACCAACTTTTCTTTTATGACGTTATTAAAAATAATTATTTTTTGAAATTTTAATTTCATCTAATAATGAAGAAAAGATGGAGATTTTTGATATTTCAACCTTTTTCAGGGAGGTTTTGGAAATAAACCCTTAAAAAAACTGTAACCAAGCCTAATTAATTTTCTTGTCACTCATCTCATCAAAAGGCCTAGGGTATTGGCTTTCCGGTTATAGGGTGTTGAATTTTTGAGATTATTGGCCGCCAAAGTCTTAGAAAAGATAAGATTTTCTTAAAAATAGAAAAGTCAAGAATTTTGCGATTTTTTCACGTTTTATTAACGATCTGACCGGCCGAGTTTTAAAAAAACCGCCGAGTTACACATTTTTCGTCATGGTTTTAATAGATTATGTTATGGTTTTAAGTTATCAGCTAGGATTGAATGTTACAATTACAGTTTTACGTATATTCTTTTATGTTTTAAGAGATAATGTAATGGTTTTAATGCATCGGTATTATATATTTCAATTATTATTTTAACCTCATTTGTTAAATATTTAATCGATGATATGATGATTTTAATGAATAAGATGATAGATTTTTTTTTGAGAATATCACTATTACAATCGTGCTATTACAATCACTCGATCATATTACATCAAATCTACTCAACGTATTTGCAAATCAATATATAGTCTCATCACTCATCAACTCACTTTATTACAAAGCTAGTTTACACTAAAACACAACCCGCTCTGCCGGAAATTAAACCCATAACCTCTTGGATCATGGCACCTCAACCTAACTAAATGAGCTACGCCTCATTGACGATGATAGTTTTAAGATGACTTATTATAGTTTTAAGTGTCACTTTAATATCAGTAAACATGTCTTAAAGTTTAATATATGTCATCAAAATATCAATAAACAAGTTTTAAATAAGCTACTTGAAACTTTAAGTTATTACAGTTGATGCAAATGCAAACTGAGTTGTTATAATTGAATTTGTTGGTGAACTAAGACACTATGTCGTTTGTTGCTTCGATCAATACTGCAGTGACACATTTGAGTGACATATCCATCAAACTCACGATGTTATCATCAGTACCTGCTTAAAAGTTAAAACCATAACAATTTTTATTAAAACTATCACAATCGTACTTAAAACAATAAAAAAGTATGAACATCAAACACAAGCTAAAAAACAACTTTGATTCTTAAAATTATTATGTCCTCTAAGACGATAACAATGCATTGTATAACTATAACAACTCAGGAAAATGCAACACGAGCAAAAAATGATAATATTAATTCTTAAAATAGTAATGATGTTTATTAAAAGTAAAATAATTCTTAAAATTATAACAAAACAGAATAATGCAAAACGAGCTCCAAACATTAAAGAAAACAGAAAAGCACAACACAAGCTAAAAGAAAAATGATGTTTAAAATAATAACAATGTTTCTTAAAACCATATCAATGTTTTTTAAAGTTATAGTAGGGCAAAAACATGCAACACAAGCTAAATACAGTAATATTGTTGCATAAACCATAATATCGTCTCTTAAAGCTACAACAATGCCTCTTAAAACTATAATGGGCAATAAATATGCAACACATGTTAAACACAATAATAAACAACAACAGTGACTCTTAAGAATGTATCAATGCATCTTAAAACTATAACAAAGCAGGATTTTGCAACTCTAACTAAAAATTATAAAAAAATTGTTAAAACATTAAGGTACGTACGGATTTGATTTTCAGACGTGAACATATTGTCATGAATGATTTCCAGATCTGGCGAGCAAGCCTGTTCATCGTTCTGGATTTGTGAATTTGAACATTATAGCTACCGGATCTGAAAGTTTTAAAGATCAAATTATAAAATTTGAATCGGAAAATTCATGAAAAACACACAAGCTAAAGACAGTAACATTAATGCTTAAAGCTATAACATTGACTTGTAAGAATATAACAATGCATCTTAAAATTATAACAAATCAAAAAAATGCAATACAAGCTAAAAACTATAAGAGTAGTTGTTAAAACTGTAATGTACGTACGGATTTGTTGTTCAGGTCCGAAATATTTTTCAGATCTAAACAGATTTTCGAGAATGATTTTCAAATCTGGCGAGCTAGCTTCTTCATCGTCTTAGATTTGTAAATTTGAACATTATAACAACTAGATCTAGAAGTTTTAAACATCAAGTCAAGAAATTTAATCGAAAATTATGAAACACACACACAAAACACCCATAAAACACACACAAAATTCAAAATGGATCGCAAACACACACAAAAATAAAGAGGTTTTTACCAGATTCACGTCCATGGAAGATATTTAGTTGAAATCCGGTGGAAATAAGGTGGATATGGTGAAAATTCGACGAAAAAACGTAGATCGAAAGAGAGAAACTCACATAACACACAAATACGTTTTACTATGTATTTTTTCTTTTTTTGCAATTTTCAGTATATTTAGAATATATATGAGCAATCGATCCGGTTTATTTCTCCAAATTTAAAACTGCGCATCCGGTCTACTTAACCAATTTTATCATTAGAACCAAATTTTTATTGGAACCAAATTTTCTTACGTAATAAATAAGTCTACCCCTTTAATATAGTTACTCTTATTGGCCTTGTTGTGTTCATACCAAGATGTCATTGGTTAAGAAATTCTCGGTGAAGGATGGGATTGGAAAATGGTGAAAGGAGGGACCAATTTGGTAAAAACTTGTTGTTGGAGTAAAAGTAAACCCATTGTTTGGGCCGGTTCTGGTAGAAAAATATTATTTAATAGTTTAATGGTTGAGACAAAGGATTGTGGAATCGAAGATCTGAGAATTTCATTTCTATTGTAAATAGATCGTACGTCGAAATTGACAAACATCATAAAACTTTAATGCAAGAAAATGGACGATGTAACCGCTTTACAGCCTTGCGGAAGTTATCGATATTGTAAAACTTTGCACAATTTTATAATTAGTAATATTGAACTCTAGCATATAAAAAACTTACTCGACACTATAATAACTTGGTGTTTTGCAGACATCAAAGATAAAATTACCTTATATTTATCGAACACTTCTTTGTAGACTTCGTTCCTTGTAGAACCATATGTATTACCCTCTATATCACAAGTTAACACTTTTAATACCTTCTAACTTGTTAATGTAGATAAAATAACTTATAACTGTTCGTGATTTAATACGGGTAAGGACCCACTTACTAATCTTTTTAGAAAATGTATGGTGGGTTTAAAAAAAATTCACCCATCATTAGTGTGGATAGATGGTAGGATGGATGGGTGCAACCCGCGACCTACACGTCATTTTTATGTGTATGGATTTATATATGTACGTATGTATGTATTTGTGAATTGAAGTGTTGAATACCCGCCGGCTAGGGAAGTTGCATCTTTACTTATATCGTGAAGTATATAGTTTAAGTGTGACTACAACTCTTCTATTTAATTTAAGAACTATTTCATTTTCATTTTTGCACTCATCATTCGTTCTTCCTAGCTCATGTCAGTATTCAAGGAAAAAAAGCAAGTTGACAACTTCTCGAGTCAACATTTCATCCATTACTACATGAAAATCTTTAGAATTAAATAAAGAATGATAACTACTTCAAAAAATTCACAACCCTCTTTGTAGTTGATTTTCTTTTTTTTGGGTAAATCAACTTCTGCACAAAGTTGCAAGTTTTTATTACATCCATTTTTATTTATATTCATCTCTTATACTTTTGTCACTATTATTTTTCTACTTTATTTAATCTATTTCTTACTTTTATTATCACACTTAATTCATTCACTTTTTTCTTAAAACTTGTACTTGAATTCATGGGTAATTTAAACCGAAACGGTGAGAGTTTATGATAATAACTAATATATTTTGTACCACACCTTCTCAGACTTCAGGATGTTGTCGATAACAACATATAATCATGACAATGTTACGTAGTAAACTTTGAATATCCCCACAACTTGCTTCTTTCATACCGCTAATATGCTCTCCATCATAGAATATGAAACCCATATCAGTGTATACATCCTTGTTAGTGCACAACACCATTCTAACATCCCCAAAACATGTGGGACCCACAATACGTTTCAACATAAGTGTCATGTTGGACATTTTCATAGTTTTCATTGGAATAATATACATTCTACTGACATCAAGTTAATTTGTTTACCTACGTGATCATATTTTCTTGTCATTCTTTAACACTGATAGCGAAGAATTTTTACATAAGCTGACATCAAATTAATTTATTTACCTACATGATCATATTTTCTTGTCATTCTTTAACACTGATAGCGAAGAATTTTTACATAAATCAGCTTCCGAGCTCGATGATTTACTTTGTTCGGCTCGAACCACTGCATAAAAAGTATTTGTTTAACAATTCATTTGTTGACGATATCTGCATGTAATCACCATCATTGGAACAAACTGTTAATTTTTTAAGTTTTACATTCACCCGACTCCAGTGAGCCAATTCGGCGAATATTTTGGTCACCCATCTTCATGCAGTAACGACCTCATTCTTCATCTCAATCGGAATCTCATAAATATTTTTATCCTAAATAAAATTGAAGTCTTCTTTTCTTTTTCTACATATACATAAAAACATATATATTTAATAGCTTTATGTTTATCTTTTTGGTGGAGAAAATAATGTACATATTAAATTAGGATAAAAAAATTCTTACAGTCTTTAAAATTGATTTTTAAAGTTGGGTGAGTGATTGTCGAAAAAAAATAAGAAGTTTTGTTTGAGACATTCAAAAGTGAAATAGGAAGCTATTCTCAGTACAGAGAAAGTAGTAAACATCATAAATGGTCGCATTCATTCACTGAAAATAAATAACTAACAAAGAGGGTGTGGCAATGTGGACACATCAGTTTCTCAAAAACTACAAACTAACTTATCGACTTTCATCTGCACAATCAAATATCAACTAAGAAGTTAGTTAATTTTGTTTAATCAGCTAGCTTATCAGTTAATTTCGCTAAAACAAAACCTTAGTAGTGTCAAATATAGTTTATACAGTAAATTATTAAATGTTTGTCGATTTACTTTAGTAAAAATGGCATAAGCTTGAAAATTAGTTTAGTTGAATTGAATATATAAGAGAAAAATGTGATTGTTCATTAGTTCCTTCATCCCAACTAGGGGTTATATAATACTATGTTGGATTTTTTAATTATACTAACCAAACTTAACTTCTATTTTAAAGGATTGAGAATTTATAACTGCCAAATAATACCATATTCTTTTCTTATCATGATTTGTTTCTTATAATTATTAATTTTAACATGTTATTTTCTTTAAAGATTTTATTTTTAGATGAATATGATTCATTTTGTCCTACACTTTTAAAAAATATTTTCATCAATATCCAAAAAGTATTTCTTCCTCACATATTCCTCCATGTTCTTCTTCCATAAATATACAATACTCACACTTTCTTTTAATTTCCTGTACTTAAAATTTGATCAAGTATCACACAATAAAATAAAAGAATCGCTTTTATGCAAATTCTCAACCATGCATGATGGATCACGATTCACGAAAGTAGGAGAGTTAGTGTACTTCTGTATAAATGAAGTGCTACAGTACTCCAAAATTGTGAATGATGTTGTCTCTCAATAATTGTAGTATTGATGAACATTTTAATATTTGGTCCAAGAATTATTATATTTAGGCGTCTATATGTTATTGTGTTTATATAATTTCTAAATATATTTAGATTTGGGAATTGAAGGTTAAAGAATTAACTGTAAAAATGAGTGTCACATGTAGGAATCGATCCCTGATCTCGAGTAAGTGAAGGAGAGCACAATCAGCTTTTAATTTTTCCTAGCCAATCAGAACATTTTGTTTTGCCTACTCAAATAAATTTCAACCAATCAGAATGAAGGATTTTATAAGGTCAGCATGTGACATGGCTGAACCACAAGGCTTGAAAATGTCTTCTTTTCATAATGGTATAGATAGATGGTTAATGTTGATACATGAATATGTCCAATCCGTTATTTGGATGTCCCGTGAATGGATCCTAAGACATCACAGTATTACAAGGACAAGGCCTCGAGGATCCGAGCACAGGATCCGAACTAAAGGCCGTCTGAGGTCAAGACAGGTCAAAACATACAAGAATACCGTGATGAGGATATCCGGACCAAAGTGCTACATCTGAGAGGAGGCAGGTCCGAATCACAATCACATATGAGCCCTCATCCAAACCTAAAAGAGAACCAAGTGTGGTAAATCATAGCACGCAGTAGGAGAGGGCACGACCAGTTCCAGATGCCATAGCCCAAAACATTACCCTCGGATGTCTTCTTAGACGAGAGGACGACAATGCCCTCAAAGATCCTACAAAATGACTAATCTAACCTTGCGGCCCAAAAGCTATATGGGTTATGACTATCCTATGGTCCATGGACTTAATTAAGCCTTGTTGGCTTAATATTAGTCCAACACTTGACACAATCCAAGAGGTCTATAACTAACTGAGAATTAAAATTATAAATAGGGCGCACTTCTCAATGTAAATCAACAAGCTCACTTGATCTTCATACTTTACTATAAGTTTTAGACCTTCACATATACAGACTAGACTCATAATCACTCTCGAGTAAAGTCTCCCATCCGGCTTGATCCAAGGGAAGCCGGACTTAAAGGTTCTAACCCCCCCCCCCCCCCCCCCAACTGTAGTTATTTGTGCAGGGTTAAATTCGAGGTGATCAAGTTTGGAGCTGAAGATTACCTTTTGAAGGATCCTAAGCTAGTGGAGTTAGATAGTTTTTGTTATACCCGAAGGTTGGGGCTTTTACCTCAACATAATTGGCGCCGTTTGTAGGAAACGAACAAAAAGTTAACACGCTCGGATAGTTCCCTTCTTAAAGAATGGCAAGACCAAGGAGATCGGCACGGATAGCTTCACCCCCAGCTCAAATTCCAGTAAGACATCCCCGAGGTAGACCTCCTACTCGAAAACAGCAGTGACTCGGAGTGCCACCCGAGCAAGAAAGAGCCGACCCAATGATGGGTATACGGCAACCGCATCCTCACAGGAAGCTCCTCCGGACATCACTGAGAGGGACTAGGTGCCTCTGGCCCAACAACCTCCTCTGTCAGGAGCTCATGGGCCACCCATCGGAAGAAATTTTACCTTGCCAAATGGGATGGTCATTTCTCCTTATTGAGTTCAGGAATGAATGACAATCAATTCGGATTGCTACTGAATGTTATTCAAGGATTCCTAGGTTCGAACAATGTCCAACCAACGCCTCCTAAACCCACTCTTGAGCAAGTCGAGCCTGCGTCATCGATGCATTAGAGGAGACCGGTAAAGGAAAGAATTAAGGAAGTAATTCGAGATAATGGCCTCCGCCATGTGATTAACCAAAGAACCAACTCCCAATAACATCAAGAAAGGAGTCCAGTAAGAGCTAGAGCCGAATAGGCCAGGATGAACCGGATAACCTCAAATCCAAGGAGGGTTGATGACCATGTCGGGGAGAGTGTCGTTGAGATCAGAGCGGAGCAAATACCTGGGACTATCTTAGATCCGAAGACGGGAGAAAGGCTAACATCCAAACAAATCTACATCCAACAGAAGGCCTTGGAAACTGAAATGACCAAACTCAGCAAAATGGTAAATGCACAAGAGAAGATGACAACAAGAGTTCTGAATCCACTGAGTAATGCTATCCGAAAAGAGAAAAATCCTCCGGAGTGTAACATTCCAAATTTGGAACGTTATTATGGAGACAGTTGTCCGGCCGCACATCTCACTCGTTACAAGTCCAAGATGGACAGTAACGGGTTAAATGACAACCTCAAGGTGCTCAATTTCTCTACCACCCTCTTCGGAGAAGCGATGGATTGGTGGACTAGCTTGCCATCCGGATCCATCAAGACTTTGATGACGTATCTACACTCTTTTTGAAGAGATTCCAGAAATCTAAGAGGAGGAAAACATCAGTAGAGCACTTAGCCGGTATCACTCAATCCGATAATGAGGATCTTCGGACCTTCTTGAATAGGTTTAATTCGGAGGTTCGGCAATTGGAGGCACATAACATTAAGGAACGGGTCCGTCACATGTATGCCAACACCAGAAATCATGACCTCCGGAAAAAACTGTCCAAAGAAGAAATTATAAATGAGAGGCAACTGGAAGACATCAGTGATCATGTCTTATATGGAGTGGAGTTTCGAAGGAACGTCCCCATTAGGGCCGGACAGAAGAAAGTCAAAGAACTAGTTAGGCATGAAGCCCCTAAAGCTTGAAAATCCGACTTGAGGAAGGATATCAGGGGTAAGCATGAGCCCCGAAGAGAGTGAATCTCTCCTAGGAGGTATGCCGAATATACTCGGTTGAATCGTCCAAGAGAGGAAATCTTGCGATAATGGTCGAGAAAAATCTGGATATCCAATGGCCTAGACCCTTCTTCAATAATAGAAAGGGTAGGAAAAAGGCTTATTGTGCTTTCCACAAACAAACCGGGCATCCGACTAAAAAATACATCAAACTCAAAACAAAGATTGAACGTTGATCCGGAATGAACAACTGAAGGATCCGTACTTCAAGGGAGAACAGGGCCCAATCGGAAGGAATGGGAGAAGTCCGAGGCACAAATATGTAACACTCCTGCCTCCTCCTAAAAACACTCCACCTTCCGAACAAGAAGATACGAGGAGTATCCAGATGAAAGGGACTATGAGAATTTACCCTATAGCGGATTTATCAATGCTATAGCCGGAGGACCGAGTGGAGGAGACAGTTGGAATGCCAGAGAAAGGACTGCACAAGATATCCGTAATGGAGACCTAGTAAGAATCCCCGTACCTCCGAGTGGGTCAAACACCATCTCTTTTGATGACAGCGAAATACCTCCTCCCACCCCCGGAGGTGGAGAAACCCGACCCCTCCC
>JAYMSP010007414.1:0-10001 GCA_036897095.1 Plantago elongata
AATCAATTCTCAGATAATCGGGAAGCCATTTTCTAGGCGTCGGTAAAATAAAATAATTTATTTTATTATAATATTATATTATTATTTTATTCGGTACGTTCAGATTTTCGATTTCACAGTCGAATCCACTCGACATTAAAATACGAGAATTATTCTAAATTTCCTACAAAATTTCGACCCGTATGACGTGGGAAAATAATATTTATTGCGGTTTAAATTCAGAGAGAGATTACGGACCTTACATGTCACATGGCAATATTATTTTTTAGTTACTTATACATTAAGAAGTTGAAAATTTGGTTAATTAAACTAATGTTCCGGAATCTAATGATTTTTCTTAACTACACATTTAATTCTTACTTTGTGTTACTTAATACTCCCTCGGTTAATTTAAAATTTCCTAATTTACTACTTTCTCTTGAATTAAGAAATGTCTAACAAAAAGTTATTTATAAGAGGTATTATATTGATAAAGTTTGTAATTGATTGATAAAATAAGAGAGAGATTGAATAAAGTGAGAAAGAGAAATAATAAAATATTAATTATTGGTGGAAATTTTTTTATTTTTAAGATTACGAAGTTTGTAATGTTATTTTTAAAATAGAAAATTAGGAAGTCATGAAAAACCGGAGGAGGGATAAATGTTTTTGTGATAAAGATGGATATTAACATTGACTTTAGATCTGATCCCAGCGGAGGAGAAGTTAAGTAAAGACTATGTCTAAGAGAAATGGTGTATATTAGATAGACTCATTGACTAGACACCAAGTTCAGGTGAGATTTATATATGTGTCTATTAAGTGTATTCTTAGGCCTTACCTATGCATCTCAATAGGAAAAAGTCCATGTTTTTATTTTTTAATTGTCGAAAACTCGAACTCATGGTTTGCTTTAAATTTTCTTTCCCTAAAATTTTACTTTTTCATATTAAAATTATAACTTTTTACTAATTTATACTAATCAATAACACTTATTTTAATTTTCTTTGACCAATGAAACAATAAATAACTTCATACATTTTTTATCAAATAATACATATTTATACACTTACCATGTAAGAAGGTAATTGAGTAGACTCACATGTTTCTTTTCTTCATCTCATTAGTTACAGTGAAAACTCCATAAAGGAATACTCTATAAAGAAATAAACTCCTTAATAAAAAATTTCGGTCTCAACTTGAGACCAGTTATAAATAAGAATAAACTCAACATTGTCATATTCCATTACTTTCTCCAGTCTCGCCTTAAGTAATTATACATGCCTATAGTAATAAATGACATAATATTTATCTATATATATGATTTTCATTATGAAATTTAAGATGTAAAGTATGTTGTTTGTGATAGTAATTTGAACTTTTGAATGATAAGCCTATCTTTTAGGTTATGTGTAAGTAGTAGTTCATCTATATATGAACCTTCTTGTTGAACAAAAAACATTTCTAGTTTGTCAAATTAGTATTAGTAATTTTATTCTATAAATATAACATTTAAGTTATGCACATTATATAATTATGAAATAATTTTTTTAATAAAGCCTCTACATAGTAATAAACTCTTTATAGCAATATTTTTCTGGTCCCGACAATATGATTGTATGGAGTTTTTACTGTAATTTGTTTACTTCTTCATCTTTCTCTTTCAAATTTTATTTTATCCAATTTAAAACGTCCATAACTTAAAATAAAAAAATGATAAAAATAAATAAAAATTACCAACGACTCTATATTTTCGAGATATCTATAAAAATCACTAACGACTTAAGTTGGACCTCAATAAATTGTAAGATGAGTTTTAAAAGTGCAATTTTATTATATTGAGTCAATAATTAAACTAACAACATTTATATGATAATCATATAGGGTAACAGGGTTGGGCATCAAACATATATACGGGTAATGGGTACGATAACCAACCATTGCTTACGAATACTGGGCATCGAACAAGCATCAGACTTGACATCGAACACATACACCGGACAATGGTTACGGTTACCAGACATCAAACACATGTACCGTACATCAAACACGGAGAACGAGCATCGAATACGGATACCGGACATCGAACATGAGAATCGAGCATCGAATTCGGGTTTCGGGAATTTTTTAATATAAATGATTATTTATACATATTCATGATATTTATATGAGTGTTTAAAAGTTAAAATTTTGTAACATTGTTGTAGATGCTTAGAAATCTACAATCAAGGATTAGTCAAGGATTAGTACGAATTGCGTGGCACCAGTGATCCGCAAGACAACAAGAGAGCACGCTGAAGCGTGAGATCCAATTGGGACACCGATGTGGTGCTGACCATATGGACACCGACGCTCAAGTTAATAAATCTGGAAGATGTAAAGTAAATGAAATAGCAAAGAGAGAGAGATTGACTTATACTTTTGCTATTTCAGGGGGGGCTTTCAGAGTGATGGGCACCTGAAGAGTGATTGTGAATTGATAGGTGGAAGGATCTTCAAGCTGTGAGTATGGAATTCACGTAAAGTCTCTGGAGAAGCTCCTCAAGCCTATGCGCGGAAGTCTACTGGAAGCTATGGAGGCGCTAGGGATGCTTGCGTGAGTGGTTCTGATTCAAGAAGAGAGGAGGAGATGATTGCGTAAGCGATAGTAGGTTAAGAGTGTGAAAAATGCGATGCCCTTTAGGGTTTCTCCTTTGCCTACTTATATTGACGCCCCACTAAAGTTAGTATGAGTTTGTTGCGCAACCACTACTAGACTACGCGGGTTATAATTCAGAGTCCTTCAACTGCCTATGCGAGACCTTTTCTCCTCTAGAGTCGTTGGACTCCTTGGAGTGGTGTGCGCTTCAAGCAATTCACGTGTGGGCTAGGAAGCTTTCAGTATGGCTATGGACTTCGTGATATAGACTGGACCACTGGAGGCCCTCCTCATGAATACTATGTCCACTTTCACTTGATGGTCCTTGCTTTGTGGGCCTGTAATTGGACATGTAGCACTTTGGATTAGGCTTGACCCATATGAAGCGTTTATCCAATTATTCGATTATGCTCGTTCGGGCGTTTGGACCCACTTTGGCAAAAATAGTCAAAGTCATAATGTTGACCGATGCTCATTTGGTCCCGATTTGATCAAAATAGTCAGAATAGGTCAAAGTCTCATTGTTGACCAATGCAAGCATATTTTTTTACCAATACAATTGTAATTTTCGATTTGTTTTAAAATTTATTAAGATTCAAATAAAGTTAGATATTTTTATACATATCAAAATAATAATTCAAACATAGTTGAGAGTGATCTCTATTTATAGATCTCGAAATATAAAAATATTAGTGATTTTTATTTATTTTTTATATTTTTATTTTTTCAGTTATAAACATTTTAAAGTGGACAAAAATAAAATTTAAAAATAAGAAAAATGATGGATGAGAAGGTAACATTTGTCAATAAGAATGAGAAGACTTAAATTGTTTATTTTACTTTAAGAGTTAAATATGTATATTCAATATTAAAATTATAGTGATTTAATGAAATAAATTTTAATAAAAAAATATAAATGAGTGAATCACATTATACTATTTTATAGTTCTCCCCTTAATCGTATTTAAGTTGTATTCATACCAATTTTGTTTTGTACCCAAACAAAGACCCGAAAGGAATTGCACGTGCTAATCACAAATGGCATGGTACATAAGATCCGCTATATTATTAGTTAACTTATCTGAAAAAGCACAAGCTTCATGAGTCATATATCAACTAAGTATGTTATAAGCTACCACCTACGCGTTAACGCTTAACAAGTTTAATTAAGGGGCCGATTGGTATAGAATTTGAATGTGCATTTAAATAGATTTTGGTGAAATTGTATTTGGAATGGATTTGAAATGGAGGTATTTAAAGTGTATTTTATGCCAAATCACTATTCATCGAGTAAAATAGACCGATTACAATTGCATGACAAAAGTACCATATACGCCCCCAAAATAAAGAGCCTTAAGAATTATATTTATATAAGGGTATTGTCACGGTCCGTTTAGTTTGCACGATCCAAGCTCAAAAAGGGTCCGAGTTCATAGAGGAATTATCTAGAGAGATCATGAAGAGCCATGGAGATGAGAATTCTCTAGAACTATAATGTATATTGTAGAGAATAACTAGCTTGTAAGTAGTAGATTGATCTAGATGTAGAATAAATATCTCTCCACTCTTTTTTAAAGGAGGTAAAATCTTGTATAAATAGGACTTTAACCTTGCCATTTTAAAAACAATCAAGCAATCAAGCATTTTTGCAAACTTCCAAGCTCTCAAACACAATCTTCTTACTATTCTGCACTCTAATAGAAGTCTTCCTAGCTAGTCTCGAGGCGAACTAGTCTAGTGTCGCACGGGTCGAGTCTTTCACACACTTTAGAGTTTTATCCCATGACAGTATGATCTCCTCTCTCCTAGGCTTTATTAAAATGAACTTCGATGAAATGTTTTCACGGGATTCAGCCAAATATATGAAATGTTTAAGTAACTATGTATATCTTGTAAAATACTTAATTACTGCGCATGCTTTTCTAATGATCTTCTTTATGGTAATGCCTGCTACAGCCCCTAAAAAAGCAAGTCTATGGAGGCCGTAAAAGCTATGCCATCCGTCAAAGCTCCGACAGTCTTTTTTTCAATTTAGTTTTTACTTTCGACAACGGATTTATTTTCGGTGATTTTTTAACTAATGTCGAAATTCAATACTCCCTCCGTCATTGAGGTGTTTGTGTAAATTTCCCATCATTCTAATCGTCCTTTCGTCTCCATTACATTCAATACGGTTTCATAGTTTTCGTTTGATTCATGGAATTGCAGGGTGGTTCTCCACACCAAGGGCCAATTGATGTACTACTTCGCGACCTATAAAATCTCACCTCTCCCAATTCTCGTTTACATCTCATAATGTCAGGTAATTCTATCCTCATTACCAATTCTAATACGATTTTCGTGTTATTAATCGTGCCCTTTTTTCAGTGTCTTCGAATTTTCATACTAAATGGCGTTTCTAAAGTTTATTCATGTGATTATGTTGTCAATTGTACCCCATTGATTTGTTTGTTTTGATTACATTAGTTACTAGCATTGTGTTGGTTGCATTTTTACTAACTGAATTCTTCAAGGAGATTGATCAAGGGCAATACTGACAACGAATTGCAACTACTTAGTTGATAATAGGCTTCACCTCGGACCGTTCGAGTCACATTTGCCCTTTCAATAAACAAAAAAACGATCTAGGCAAGGGCAATACTCTATCACATTGAAGATTTTCTGGTTTATCTTTGTTCTGATGATTATGTATGGGTACCCTTATAGTTATACTCCTCCGTCCAGACTCAACTTTCCGTTGAGCTGCTCATGAGTTTACGAGTTAATTATTCGAACAACTGGTTTTATAAAATGTTGTGATGAATGCTTTAAGTATGAATGATAGAATCAATATGAGAGTAGGTAGAGATTTTTGGTTTGAGGAATGAGAAGTTGAGATTTGGACAAACGAAAAAGGAAAGTAGGGAGTTGAGAATGGGACGGAGGGAGTACTTGATAGAAAAGTTTCTTTGTCAAGTCTTGCATATTTTGTCAGTAACTTATACTGGACTGAGTCGGAAATATTGTCATGGTTGCATCTTGTTGTTTGTTTTACGCTTTTATTAGTCCCTTCTTGTGTGTTGTATGATTCACTTGTGATTTGATTTCTATTTGAGTATTTGTACTTACATGCATGAGAGAACAGGTAAATAACATGCAATAGAGAGTTTATTTTCTTAGTGAGTGGGAATTGCTAGTGTGTTTTCATATCTCATTTGACAGTTAAATTGCCTTCTTTTGATGTACACTCAGGATCACTTGCTGAAGTTAGTCAGAGAGTTTCCAAGTCAAGAGGGAAAAGGAAAGTGCCTGCCGGTACTTCATCATCATCAGCAGCGTTTTGCAACCTTCAGTGGGGCTCCCAAAACAAGCGGGGTAAGGAGTCAGACTTACACAACCTTTCCCCTGCAACTGCTAGTACTTCGGAAGGTAATAAGTTTCAAGACGTCAAAGTCGAAGCCTGTATTTTTTCTTATGTTGATGAATGCTGTGTGATTTGGATCTAAAACACTGCTAATCTCAGGGAGTTCCTCTATTTCCTTTTTTTTTCCTTTTCTCATCTATTCATCCTTAAAGCATATTGAGTTGCTGAATCAATGATATTGTTTTGTCATTTGTTCCTATTAACTTTCTTTTATGTGGATTCAGGAATAAGACGAAAGAAAGGACATGGCACAAGGACTTCTAGTACATCTGAAGGTAACCATTTTCACTACTTCGCTTGACTTTACGCATTTTCTTCCGTTTGGGTGGGATTTTTGGTTGGTTGCAAGTTTCAGTTCTGGTCCTATATGTAAGGGTATTGAATTTCCATGTATGTACCCTAGCTGTACTTGATCTCACTATCTGCTCTGGTATTGTTGCTAGATAGGTAGCCCAGTGAGTTTATAAAATCTGGGCATTCAGTTTCATAACCCTATCAGTTTTATAAGATCATGACCTTTTTTTGGCTTGAGTTAAGTAAATAGACAGAGTTCTGGAATTTTATTTCTCAGGTGTTGCAGTCTGTGAGATTTTAGGATTTTCTGTCAGAGTCATCTTAGCATCACTGAAATGTGTCATCTGTTAATACATAATACCATGATATATTCTTTATTTATATTATGGTGACCATCTTTTAATATGCTAAATTACAGCTTCACGACTCTCTTTAACAGTTGGTTCCCTAAGGCCCAAGTATGCAATGCACCTTTATCTCTTATAGGATTAATCTTCTTTTCAGTACTCATGAAGTACAGAATTCATCTCAAGATTTAACTCTGGTGTCTTTTGTGATATCAGATTGGTCAATTAAGAGCTGGCACATTTTTGCCAAAATGTACTTCTCTGTGGTCCACTATATTTTGAAAACCCACACATCCGGTAAAACATCTTATAAAAAGAAATAGACTTTTTGTAAAGATTCAAACGTCTTAAATAAGGATTCTCTAAACATGTTCCAGAATTTTCGTGGGCCCATCACAATATAGTGGATCTGTGTTTATGATATTTTTGCATAAATTTATGAATTTAGAAAGTTTCAAGGAAATACTGTCAAGTGCTCTCACACTTTTCCATTTAAAGCATTATTTTGTCCTGTAAAAACCCAGTTGATTTTATTTTGTTGTCTTCTATGAACAGGACCTTCTCAGATGATTGACGATGACGTGTTTATAACTGATTATGAATATTTGTTGGAAGATGACGCAGAATATGCTGAGGAATTGCAGCTCCAAGAAGCATTGCATGCTTCAGTAAACAATGGAACCTCATCTGTGGAATTGAAAGTCTTCTGTGAAATTTGTTTGGAGAATTTAGAGAGCTGGCAGATGTTTACAAATGAGCAATGTTCTCATTCCTTTTGCTGTGAATGCACAACCAATCATATCATGACCAAGGTTCAAGACGGAGAGAAAGGGGTTGCTTGCCCTGCGTTGAACTGCGAAGCCATGCTTAATCCTGAAGCATGCAGGCTACTTATTCCTGAATATGCCCTTGTACAGTGGGACACATTGCAATGCCTGTCACTTATTCCAGAATCCTCCAAGCTCTATTGTCCTTTTAATGACTGTTCAGCTATGCTAGTAGATGATTCTGGATTAGTCACTACTAAGGTAAAATGTATAGCATGCAAGAGATCTTTCTGCACGAAGTGTTGTGTTCCTTGGCATAAAAAGTTAACATGTGAAGAGTTTCAGAATGCCAAGGAGACTGAAAAAGATGACTTGAAATTGGAAAAACTTGCAAAGAGGAAGAAATGGCAACAATGCCCCAAATGCAAGGTGTATGTTGAAAAGACACAGGGCTGTCTGCACATTACTTGCAGGTGCAAGTATGAGTTCTGCTATAGATGCGGAGCAAAGTGGCATGTTACACATGATGGTAATTGCTAGCCGAGGTAGACCTTCATGAGATCCAAAGAGGTTATACATGGTAGTTTCTTTTGCCTTATTTTTAGGATGAAGTACAGACGAGTTCATACTTTGATAATGTAGTTTGATACTTTAAGTTAATATATGATGAGGGTACCCTAAATACTACTATCCGACATCTGAAGCCTGCATATATGATAACTGGTACTGCTACTGTTCAATAATTGGAGGTAGCTAATGGAGAATTAGATACTAATTTGATATAACTGAGAACCACACTTCCACATTTCTGTAATTTTCACGTCATCTATGTACGCTTCCATGGAACTGCCTGCTTAAAGCTTGCGTAAATGTCAGCCTGCCACATCATATCAATGCAATCAACATGTTAGTAACTTAGCTTAAACATTGTTTAAAGTGTCTCTGCATCATTTTCTTATCTCCTTGCGTATTTGAGCACAACATTGTAAATTGCGTTTCCACCATACCTGGTGTATCATTTAAATAAAAAAAAACTCCCCTGTTGTGTTTAAACTTATGCCTGATTCAGTTTCGAATTCTGATGAACTACATCAGATGTGAATATGATTTTTTTCAAGATATAATAAAAGAATGTGAACTGAATAGAAAACTGACCCAGAAATTGGAACTGATGCTTGACAGGCAGAAGAAGTTCTTCTTCTTCCTGACTCCTGTGATACTCGCATTCTTCTCACTCCTCAAAAGGTCATCCAGTGTAGTCGAAAAGCCAGAACTATCCCTACCATCAAACTTCTCCTCTCTAAACCCCACCCCCCACCTCCCAGAGCCAAACCTTTTTCTATCCCCCTTCCTCTTGGGTCTCACCTCCCGCCCTGGTAACGGCTCTTTCCGGAACGACAATGTGCAGGAAAAGGACAATGACCGGTCCACATAAGGACCGTCCAGCACAGTTGTTGGCGAGGTCATTTCTGTAATTTTCACATCACTCAACAATCTTGGGGACAACTCCAAACACCTCGCTACCTTTGGCCTGTGTTGTGGGGGCGCCTTGCCTCTAGGCTTCCCGGGGGTCTCCTCCCAAAGAAATGGAACTGAAGCTGATGGGTGCAGGGGCGGAGTCAGCATTAGTGCCCGCTCCCTCAGTTTACATGGAAGCTTGAATAGAGCAAGTTTCGGTATCGAATTAGGTTCGTGTTGGTCATATGTTGGCGTGCTCATGGCTACTATGTGAAGAAAAAAACTTGAATTGCCTACATATTGGTGTATACATGAGTAAGTTCTATATATGGTGAGATTAGGGATATGGTATTAATTGAGATGGACATGAAGAGGCTCCATGTTCCAACTCTTCACGAGTAAAGAATTGAAAGGTAACGGATAGTTTTAATTGGTGTACTATTGATGTTTAACTAACTGAATATAATGCTCTTTAGAATATGAAACTAGTACTAATTAGATGGTTTACTTCAAATATAATTAAAAAAATTCTTAACTTCAATTTATAACGAATTTTAAATTATAATATAAAGTTTAACTAGGTTTAGTATATGTTTCTAAAATAAAAAAAATACAATAATTCAATTTGAATCTTCAAAAGGGCATAAAAAGCATAAATGTTGTTCCAAATAATTTCATGGTTGGTATGCGATCACCCGATCACATATACACAAAAGAATTATTATTTTACAAATATAATTTTACATGTTTTTACGAACCCCTCTATGCACTTGGTATGTGCCACCCCACAAAATGAACAAATTATCGTTCTACAAATATAATTTCACATGTCGTAGTTGCTTTTTACATCCCCACCCCCCACAGGCACACACCCTCGAGAGCACATTGTGGAGACCTATAAAGTAGAAAGAAAGGGATTTTCTAACCTGCATAGCTCCCCCACCCATCGACTCCACCTGTTGTAGATAAAAAAAGTAGAGAAAAGACCAGGTAGAGCTTCCTCACCAAGAGTGTATCTGTCATACGATTCTTTAGTTTGAACATCGTTATTTCAAACGGGGTTGAATTCGAGTTGGATAGAACCTGACCCATTCAAAAGTTAAATAAACGGAATA